>PVKS010005530.1:0-84486 GCA_004027875.1 Aplodontia rufa | reverse complement strand
AGAGCAAGGGATATCTTTCCATCTTCTTAGGTCATCTTGGATTTCGTTCTTCAATGTTCGGTAATTCTCATTGAAGAGATTTTTGGTTTCCCTTGTTAGATTAATTCCCAAGTATTTTATTTTTTTCGAAGCTATTTTGAAAGGGACTGTATTCCTGAGTTCTTCTTCAGTCCTGTTATTATTGGTATATAGGAAAGCTTGACTACATGCAAAGATTCAGGGGAAGTTATTTTTGAAATTTTTCAAGTTTGCATTTTTTTATAATTCTAGTTAAGAGGGAAAAATACTCAGATACTAGAATTTAGAATCCATATATTTTAAAATTAAAGATACAATAATTTCCAATAACCTCTACATATTTGCTAATAGAATTACAACTTACAGGATTCTGTATATGCTTTCCATTAGAAACATATCCAAATAGATAGCTTCCTCTTCTAAATTTAGGGAGTAATTATATCTATTCCATGGCCATTTATCTCATTCTCCTGTTATACACACAACTTATCTCTACTATTGCATCGTAAGCTCATAGAAGATGGAAAAGATGAGCTTCAGTAATATGCACTCAAGCACTTAGCTGGTAGTAAAGTCTAATAAATGACAACTGAATGAATGGATGATTGATTTTGGCTGAGGCAAACAAGTCTTGTATTTCCAACAAGCTTTTTGCAAAATAGAATGCTAGTGAACAGAATTTAGTTTCAGAGTTGTTTTCGTGAAGGTTTCATTTATACTGAAGATATCACTGAATGGAAATTGAAGCAAAAGTCCTGTTTCATTTGTAATTATGTAGTTTAACCATGTTTCTTTCATGAGTATTTATAAAATCATTAAGTTCATTCTAATATTTTTCATTAAATATAATAAAGAGGCATTATACTAAGATCAAGTCTACCAATTTCTTACAAGAATAGTAGAACAACAAAATATCATTCTACCATAGTCTATTCATCCCCATTATTTAAGTTTGATTCTATCTGCCATGTCAGTGTTCTGTCAGAGGAATCAAATGAATGAATAACATATCTATAATTCTGATGAACGGAAGAGATGTATATGAGAAATCAAATTAAATCACAGATACTGATACCACTGGAATGTGAAAAGTCATTTGGCCACTTGATCTTCAATGCAGACATTGAAGACAATACAGCAACTTATTTTTTTGTTTGTTTTAAAGAGAGAGAGGGAGAGAAACAGAGAAATAGCAATTCAATTTTATTTATTTTTTCATGTGGTTCTTCTTTTTCAGACACTTAGTTCTGGATGTAGTGCAGGGATTCAAACCAGGTCCTCCAGCATGCCAAGCAAGCCTTCTACAGCTGAGCCACTGCTCCAGCACTGACAAGAACAGCTTAAAGGTTAAGCGGTCTTAACTGTCAACAGGTAATCATAACATAGCCGTAAATGAAGTTGCACACATATTGCAAAATGCCACCTCTACAGGCTAAGAACACCTTTTTAAAGTACATAAATGCAGTCCCTGCAATAAAAACATACCCTACCATGACTGACTCCAGTTAATTAGTTTTAATTGAGAAAAATCATAAGCAATTTTCTCATGTTTCCATTTCTGTAATCAAAAGTAACTAGTAATAAATGTTTTTAAATATAACAAAATATTTTGTGTCACCTGAAATAGCCCACTGAAAAATTCTAGATAAACATATACTGACTATATGTAAGACACTTGTTTAATAATTAACTATTGCTGATAATTTCCTTAAATTCGTGAATTTATTTTCAATAGATTCTTTCAGCATGTGTGACAGTTTAGAATAGAGTAATTGCCTGGTACACTGGTACACATGCACATCTGCAGTACCAGGTATGTGGGAGGTGGAAATAGGAGAATTACTTGAGGCCAGGAGTCACAAGCCAGCATGGGCAAGAAGTCACACTGAAGTCTGTAAATAATAAACTAACTAAAAACAGTACAACACAGAAATCTGTACTTTATTTCTACAAGTGACATCAACATTATTCTCAGATAAATAGGTCAATGGATTTGTATCCTCAATAATAACTGTTTTCCTAGTAATCAGTCTAGAATAATCCAAATTTTTTTTAAAAAGTGTGCTATGTTTCATATATTGAATGATTATCTTTCTGAATAGGTTATCTTATATGGCCAAATGCATAAGTAATCCAAATATACAATAAAAATGTCACAAATCAAAAATAAATATACCAGCACATTTCTAGGAAATACAATGAAGTTTATTAACCAAGACTTAAGCATCCAATATTTCTATAATAGATGCAAAAGCTCAGAATCCCTTTACTGAGTATTGGGATCTAGAGAACTGATGGAGGAGAGAGGGGGACACAAGAGGAAGAGCTTCACCCTGAGTGACACAGCAAACGATCAGGCAACCAAGGAACAGAATGAATTGGGGTGAAGTTAGTAACCTGCTGATTTCTAAGTACTTGACCACACTATTAGAATTATTATTTCAAAAAGAATGAATTAATTTAAAAGTAAAGTGGTAAAGCTGCAAAGTTATCTCATTTGCTCCACTAGGTGAAAATGATTACAAAAGGAATAGGAATGGATGATATTTTAAAAAAAAAAACTCACAAGAAAATTGAACTGATAACAGCCAGACTGAGAAGAAGAAGAACCTCTGAGGGGAAATCAAAAGGAAACACCAATAACACATATTTCACCTTCCTGAAAAATGTCTGGGGGCAAGCAGATCATATTTCCATACCTATCTCTCTTGATTTAAAGCTATCTCAAAGGGAATATTGGAAGCAAAATTTAGGTATATATTCTGGAAACTCAACCCAGCAACTAAAATTTGTTCTAAAACAATGAGCAGTTACCACCTATGGTACAGTGGCTCCCTCAATCCAGTATCAGAGTCCCTGAAACCAGCCAGGTTCTGAACCTTTAGGTACATCTGAGTACTGGCAGCCACTGCCAGAATTCCTTATGTGGACAACCATGTTCCACAAAAAGAAGAAACTACTGTGTGAAAAATAAAAAGAAAGAGCAGAAAAGAGGGAGAATCTAGGGGTGAGCTCTCTGGATAATTATTTCAGAATCAACCACCCCAGAATGACTATGCTGATAGAAACAGAAGAAAAGATTTTATGAATTTATTAATGCAGCTATTCACTTTCATGAAGAAATAACTAGGATTTAGGGTTAGGTAGGGGGAAAAAACCTACCACATATCCCTTACGAATCTAATGTAAACCCTACTTGACTTGTGTGCTTTTGAAGCAAATGGTTTTTTTTTTTTTATGGTTAGTCTCAAACATACCTAAGATCTCATCCTCTTCTACTGCTTCCTACATCTTTTTCAATTCCAAATATATTTCCTTAACAAAAATATGCAATTGCATAGATATTTCAAGTCTTTCCTCATAATTTTTGAGCAAAAATTTAAAAAGAAAAAAAATCAAGTAAAAATACACTCACAGAAAGCAAGCCATTGAAATGCTGCATCTTTGTACAAGATTTTTGGATGCATAATTAGAAATTTAACTGCTTAGATTATATTAAGGATTGCACCACTACATTTTTACAAGGTTCATTAGCCTAATTATACACTTAATTAAAACAAACTCAGTCACACATGGTAACATTTTCAATTCTAAGTATAAATTACAACCAATGATAAAACTGAAAATAAGTAACAAATGTTTTATTGACATCTAAATTGGCTGAGTAAGTCTGAGTTTTGCTTTGATAATGTAAACTCCCACAACTGCCATCCAGCTGTATGGAAATGATCATAATTCATCTTAATAAAAGCTGACACAGTGTAAACACCATAACTGTGGTGAACACAGAGCATGAATGGGCAGAACGGGATCCCATCAACAAGAACCTGTCACCTCCCTGAGTGCTGCATGTGGGGGGCCAGCAATTACCTACACAATCCCACAGCCAATGACAGAGCCCATTGCAACACAGGGAAGTTTAAAGACAACACAAATTAAACAAAAAATCTGGATTGTTTAAAAAAAATCTTTGGACTGAGGGTGTAGCTCAGTAGCACAGGGCCCTGCACCCAAGGAACAAAGGAAAGGAACAAACTTAACGCATGAGATAAAGTAGAGAAAGAGACAGACACACAGACACACACACACACGGTAAATAAAAATGGAAAATTTCAAGCTGCACGTGGTGGTGCATGCCTGTAAATCTCAACAAATATAGAGGCTGAGGCAAGAGTATTTGTGAGTTCTAACTAAGCCTCAGCAACACAGTGAGATCCTGTCTTTAAAGGGGGGGGGGGCTGGAAATGTAGCCTAGTTACCACTAAGTGCCCCCATGTTCAAACCCCAGTACCAAAAAAGAAGATGATGATTCAGACAGAAATGAGAGTGTAAAATACAAACTTTTCTCTCTAAAGAAACACATTATGTTCCTTTATTTTCACAAAACTTTCTGACAAAAGACTATTGATCCAGTAAACACATTTAAATTGTGTTTTTTTCTAAAGCAATGAAATTAAAATTGAGTACTCAAAGTTCAAGAGCATATTTATTCTGAGCTACTTCCATAGTTCACTTTGATTCAAAGTCTTTATTAACATGTGTACTCAATTAACTAAACAAATGTGTATTGAGATTCTCAAATTTAAAATATAACAATAAATTCTCTCAGCTTCACGATATAAGAGAAAAATCGTTTTCCCCTACTGTGTAGTCAAATCACTTCTTCCCTGGACAACCAGAAAAACAAGTAACACGAGAAAGAATTCTAAGGCACACAATGGAATATAAGTTGAAAAAGGCAAAACAATAGCCAAGATGTAATCATTTTTATTAGCTGTCAATGCCAAGTATCTTCCTAAAATCAATTATATGTACGTTCTTATTTATAGCATATATAAGTCATGATCTGTCATTCTATTTAGACAGTGAGGCTTAGAGAGGTTAACCTGCCCAAGGCCACATTTACTAAAAAGACAGACTAGGGCTGCATCCAGGCATTTTGGAGTGCTCCTAACAATGCCTCTGCAAATAACAAATTGTCTTAACATACAGTCAAGTCACTCTTTGATTGACACAGAGAGGTAAAACAAAATTTTGGGGGAAAATGAACTTTTGTTTTGGATATGTTATAGAGCAAAAGGTGGTAACTCAACCTACACATTAGATGAACTAAGACTTATAACTAAGAATAAATTTAACCAGGTAAATCTCAGGAGAAGGAAAAACCAAACCTACATTTTGCTTGAATAATTAAAGGGACTAACATGTTACATCTCAAGATTTTCTAAAATTTTTTGCCTACTACTCTTGCAGAAAGAAGATCATTATGGCTGGGAATATAGTTCACTGGCAGAGCATTTGCCTAGCATTTACTAGGCACCCTAGGTTTGACTCCTAGCCCCTCAAGAAGGAAGAAAAAATAAAATTAACATTAGCTCAAGGGGGAAATTACTCAATACATATGCCCAATATATGGGAAACAAACATATTTCAGTGACTTTCTATATAATTAATATACACTCATAATATAGAATACATATTTGTAGAATACAAATAGTAATACATATAAAATACACATTTTCCAATAGGGTCATTTTTATTTCAAAGTAAAAGCTCTAAACATTACAAATATTCCCTTAGGCATCTGAATTTTTTTTTAGCTTAGAGATGGTGGAATATATGGACAAAAAAGTAAGTAAGCAATAAGTATAGAGGAGAGATTCCACAAAGACATAAATTAGCACATCATTTGAAGAAGGCTTTCCTAAGGATGTGGACATTTATCTCATACTCTGAGTATTAAGGTGAATGCAAATTCTTGAAAAAAAATTATTTGGAGAAAAAAGGCAAAAGATTTAGAATATATACCATGGAGTTAGACTGGAGTCCATGCAAGAGAAATAAAAGTCTCTCCATGATATCTTCCAACACATTTTGATTCAAATAATTTACTCATTATTTTCTACCTAATCGTGCATACCTGCTGGTATATAGCATCTTCCTCATATATGTTTTCTAGAATGACTGTCTTTCTAGAACAATGCACTGGGATAGAACTCCTTCAAAGAATGGGTCAAGTTCAATTGCTTCTCTGAGGGCTTATACAATGTATTACATTCAACAGTATTGTTTTCTCTAAATCCCTATGAGACAGAGCTTACATCTTTCTATATACATATTTCTCTATTAACTCCCTTAAAACCACATACAATTAATTAAACCAGCTATCTTGCAACTGATGGAAGACAAAACAGGTCCAACACTTTAGCATTTGGGAATAGGCAAAGACTTTCTCAACATGTCTCCTAAAGTGAAGGAAGTAAAGTCAAAAATCAGTGATTGGGATGCCATAAAGCTAAAAAGCTTTTGCACTGCCAAGGAAATAATCAAAAGAGTCAAGAGGTTTCCTACAGAACTGGTATAATGTCATACAACCTAAGGCATTTGTAGAGATGCATTGTGCATTGGGAAGGAGCAGGGGGCGGGGTGAGAATAAGGGTGGGTAATTGGGGGGACTCGTGGGGGTAAATCTAATTTTCAGAATTTATATATATATTATTTTGTTAGAAGCTTGTTTGTTGTTCAACAAATTTCTGAATAAAATAAAAAAACCTATTTAAAATATATAAAATATTAGGGAAAATTGTATATTAACCACCATGTACCATCACTCAATTAAAACAATTATAAATTTTAAAAAAACCCACTTACAAAATCTTATTTTAATAGGCCGAATTTTATTTTAGTAAGAAATTTTCTCTTACTTTTTATATACTTAATGTTATATCATAATCATAGTTCTCTATCATTAGAAAGATTCAAGAAAATTCACTAAACACTGTCAAGGCCAGGATATGTCATTTCTGCTTTATTTTCTATCTAGTAATATAAGGCTAATAAGGATACATTCATTCATGGGTTCATTTGTTTCTTTGGTCAGTAAAAGCAATACCTAAAATCCTATGGTCAATATCTATGAGTAGGTCCTAGAAACATATAAAATTTAGCATGGTTTTTCTGCCAAAGGAAGTCATAATTATATATTATAAACTTTCTGAATGTGGTAAGTAGTACTTGTGATTTAAATAAGGTTACGTTTGCCATTTAAATCAAAGTGAAATGAAATGATAGTTGTGAAGAGAAAGTTGATTTCAAGGTTGTGATACTGTGAATAATGAGTTCTGGATGGGGACCAGTTAATTGCTTTTTTTTTTTTTAATAACATACAAGAAGATACTAAAGAAAAAAAAACATCAAGGGGAAGATGACACTGTCTCCATTTCTAAGTATCAAGAGGTGGTCATCCAAGGTAGGGTTGGGAGATGAACTGAATATCATTAATGCCCAGATGCAGTACAAACATTTAACTTACTCCAAAAAAATAGTTTTTAAAGTAGACCTGGCAAGATCCCTATTTAGAAAAACTTAATTATACATTGTCCATAATAATAGCTAAGTAGCTTTAAAATTTGCTCTAACACTAACTTCACAATTTTAAATTACTGTTTTCCTTAATTAGATGTGACATTTTGGTGGTCTGGAGGGTGTTCCTTATTGTTCCAACATATAATTCTAATTCTGAATTGTACCTTAGACTCTTTCTTTGACTTTGAAAATCTAAATGAGAAAGCAATACTGATGTGTATTTGTCACATTTATAAAAATAGGTATTCAGTAAGAGTTATTCAATTGTTACATCTCTAAAATTGAGAAGGCCCACGAATGATTGAAATTTTGTACCATGGAAGGTCTACTTAGAATTTTCAATTTACATAGCATGAATATGTATCCTTGTATTCCCACTAGATATATGTGCAATTTCTGCACAAATTCCACTTAATTTCTTTCTTTCTGCTATACCACATTGCTTAATTTGCCCTTGCAGCTACCATGGTGTAGGCACAGCTCCCTTTATAAAGCTGTTATCACATTTAAAACTGTCTTCCTCAACAAGCCAGCTTCAGTCATCCAATGCATACAATTCCATCTCTATTAGCTCAGAGATCACTGTTATATAACTATATCAACATTTATCACATAATTATAATAGTGTGATTTCTTGGTAATTACTCTATCTAGACTACAAATTCCCAGAGGAAAACCATGTCCTGTTCATCTTCGTTTCCTAGCACCTGATACAGGAATTATCACATGGAGAATGCTTGGAAAGGTTTACAACTGAATTAGAGGACCCCACTTTGAAGCCTTTCTGGTGTCTCTGGGCTGAAGGAGATCATTCTCTAGGAGTCTAAGAGCCCACCTGCTTTTCTTCCCTGTTGTTTACCATTGTAACAATGGAGGCTTAACCAGGCAATAAGGAAGTTGAAGAAAAACAAAAAAATTCAGCTCTGTTTCCATATGAAAATTGGTGATGCCTAAAAAGGGTTTATAAAAAAAAAATCTGTTTCCCTTAAATAAATCTTTGTCTTTATGTAGGCAATCTGCACAAGGGTTTCCTTATAAGAGCCACATGAGTAGGAATTTACAAGGATTCAGCTATAGAACAACTTTCATTTCTGCAAAGGCACACTTGTTAACTTGAATTTGTTCAGAATATCAAAATTGAACACAGGAAGTAACTAGCAACTAAAGGCCATGTTAGGTTGTGTGAAAGTATTCTTTAGAATTAATCTAATAGGTGTATTTTTGCTTTAAACTTTTCAGCTGTTTATTTTATCCTAATATTCGTTCATACTGAGGTAGTAAATATGTAAAAAAAATAACAAAAAAATACAAGTTTGTAACTGAAATACAGGTTTGAAGCATGTACACGCACAATTAAATCTCGTTTGTGATAAGTATGTTTCACAAGCAGTTGAAGGCACATTAATATTAAATGCTCTAATCTATTTTACCTGCTTATCTTTTTTTTTTCTTCTATCCATGAAAGACTTTTAAGAAAATTTTGAGATTATTTTTAAGATATTTTTTAAAGGAAGTAAAGGCAAGGTCCACTTTGAAAACAACTAATGCTGTTTAACTGAAAGTCGTTTGAAGAAATTTTAATGCACCTTCAGAGTTCAAACATAAAAATAAAAGAAAGAAGAGAAAAAAATGAAAGCAACCACAACTCTGTGAATGTAACACCACTCAAAAATTCAAGGTGAATCTCACATACTGGTATAAAGCACTAACATTCAAAATTCATCATATTCCAGCAGAGTTCTAAGAAAATCAGAATTTCAGTTTTGGGATATTCTATAAATCAGATGCTTTGGGAAAGGACTGAAATCTGGACCTACCAAATTTATTAACATAATAGAAAGGTAGTACAATTGCTCAAAAACTTACATTGAAAACATAAAATACATATTTAATCATACTTTTGCAATTTATACTCTGTCTTTTAAAAGAAAATACATGCATATAATTCCTTGATCACAGGCCTAGCTATGGTCTAAGCTCCTGGTCTAAATGTTCAGTTACTTGTCTAGGTTCTCAGACACTGATCTCAAAGGTCAGTTACAAGTATCAGACTATTTTCCAAATTCCTTCATTTTTCTTCCCACAAAAAGGAAGTGTAAATGAAAAACAAAAAAATAAAGTGGTAAAAATAAGAGAAAAAAAGAGTTTAAAATGAAGATACCAAAAAGCTCATAAATATGTTTTACAAGGTAACTAACAGATGGGCAAATAAAAGACAATTCATTAAAACTCCAAGTGTAAAGTGCACAGGTTTAAGTTCTGGGGACAGATGCCATGCACTCCACAGGTCCAGGAGGTAGGCCCACCAGGCATCAGAGACAAAGTCAATTCACACCACTGGAATGTATTAAAATCAAAATTACAATTATTCTTTCACAGAAAAAAAAGGAGCACAATCAAGGAACTTTGTGGGGCATTTGCAGCTTTTAAGGATTTGTGTTCTGTAACATAATACAGTCTGGTTTAACAAACATTGGACCATTTTGATATTCTGAGTGTTCAGAGATTAAAGTGAACCAGACACAGACCACATAGTAGGGGCTAAATCTCTAGCTTACTTCATTTTCTAACATTTCAAACTCAAGAGTATTTTAAAACTATCAAAGTCTGATAAAATTGGAGAACTAAATGATCATAAATGCCAGTTAAAAATGAATCATCAAGGGGTTGGGGATTTAGCTCAGTGGCAGAGCGCTTGCCTAGCACGTGCAAGGCCCCGAGTTCGGTCCCCAGCCCTGAAAATAAAATAAAATAAAATAAAATAAAATAAAATAAAATAAAATGAATCATCTCCCAAGTTACCCAGGTAATTTTTACTGCATGAATTTTCCCAGGTAATTGCATTAACCTTTCCCTAACTTTGCAATTCCAGGTAGAGTTCTAACTCTTGAGCCATCAACAGTAAAGTCAAATGTTAGTTCAGATGTGATGAACAATAAACTTATTAGGATAATTTAAATGCACAATTTCTTCCTGTGCCTGTAACAACTCGCTTCATTAGGCTAACAGCTTTTAGTGATTAGGATACATACGTATGAATGGAGGAGCAAGTTGCTCCCAAGTGAAAATGTTTTCTATTAAGCATATGCTAAGTCAACACCACTCTATATCTGAGCATAAATGAAGATAAAACACTTCACATTATGATTCAATTAAAAACCACCAAGATACGTTACCTGCCGCCTCGAGCACTGAAAGGCACTACATGGATTCCCAGAGGCCCTCCATCGTTGAGGACTTGTACGAGCTTTACCATATCACTGTGAGACAATGATGAATGAGGGAGCATGAACATGTACTGTAAACAAACCAAACAAAAACCACCACGACACAGACACACAAAAAACAGCAAAAGAAAACAAAACAAAAATCCCACCACTACACAGGCATATACATACACATTAGGGGATATAAGCATGGTGATGAAGGCCACATCAAACACCACATACCTGAACACTAGCCTGATGGTGTGAAGGGAGAGCAATCATCAGAAATAACTACATTAAAAAAGACACAGAACCATGTTTCTTGGACTACACTCTTCTGCATAACATAAACTCATGCTTTGCAAGTCAAATCTTGAGACTTCCACAGAAAATTTTCCATCTGCGTATCCATGTCATGGACTGTGAAGATGAGCTGAATAAAGCTGCTGCAGCTATACAGCACTTGATAATTTACCAAGGGCTCTAACATTTGCCTCATCATTGCTCATTCCCAAAATCCAATGAGGTCAAAGTTTTTGCCCCTCCAGCTGACCATTGAGAGGAGACTCCAATTGTTCTTACTACCTACTCTTCTATGATATTTCAAAATCACCATTTCCTGATCTGAGCATTTCAAGTGTGAGTTTTAAAATCTCTTTTCTCTAATGATACCCTATTTTAGACAGTGCTAACAATTCCAATACCTGTTTAATCACTGGCTTAGCAAATAAGAATGGCATAACTTTAATAAATTTATTTTATTTCACATTCTTTCTAAAAAGAACTACAGCACAATAAGTATGTCTTAAATGGAAATACTCCAAGTGCTGATGATATGCCTAAACATAAGCTGAACCTAGCGCCTGCATAATATCACAAAGAACATTCTAGAGCCCTCCCTTGGAAGACCAAAAGAAGACAGAATTAAGATCTACATGTGGATTTTTACACACCCAACTTTACCCACATTCAAAGAAAGAATTCAGAATGACTATCTTCCTTGCTCTAAGCTATCGAGGGAGAAGGTCCTAGAACATCTCCATTTTAAACATGACATTATTGACGATTATAGGGTTATGATACTATCAGAAAATACTTTTCCTTTGTCCTTCTGTACTTGAAATCATATCCAAAGTCCCTGATCTATGACCTCTATTTTTTAAATTAAATGTCTTCAGATATTCTATTTCTTTAAATTAAAAAATGTATATATACTACAGTGACTAATACTGACATGATCCAACTAGTTTTACAGATAATGTAAGTATAGTCACAACTTTTTTACATTAGCAAAGGTGAATAACAAATGACCAAAATCCTGACAAAGCAATCTGAAAACAGTTACAGTGTTTACAATGTTAACATAATGACCATTTTCAGTCAAATACTATTTGAATGTTCTAATTTAATAGTATTTGCCACAGCAAGAAACTCAGGACAGGTACATGTTAACTCCCATGCTACAAGACTTACGTTATATAATTAATTCAACAGATGAAAGATGCTCTTTGGAAAAAGAATCCAAGCAAGGCATGTTTTTTAACTAAGCACAAACATTCCGCATGCCATATGCGTTTGGAATACTTGCTGCAAGTAATGATGCTACATGTATATAACAAATGTAGTTAAAAGCATCAGTAACTTACTCCAGAGAAAAGCTGGGTATATTCTCCAAACCAGTGTCAGCATGTCCAACCGGTTCCACACGGCTGCTGTCTTCTTCAGTCCCTTCCTCTTCCTACAGGCAGCAGGACACAAGAGAAGCACACTGTTAAGTTTATTTATATACTGTGAAAGGAAGCAGGATAAATCCCAAGTCTAATAGGCAATATGATCAAGCAACAGATCTTCCCTCTAGGGAGAATGACCTTAAATGTTAAGATGGGTGCAGGTGTGTGAAAAGTTGAATTTTGAAGCAAAAGCATCCTGAGTTAGCATGTTCCTGAAGATAAACAAGATACTGCTAGGACAAGGAAGGAAAACTGAACTTGAATTTATGTCAATTTTCTTATCTCCTTGTTTTAATTTCATGACTTTTGATGTATGCTTGAGGAAATAATTATTTATGTAATACTTTAGTGTTACAGGATACTAAAAAATAAATGTTTGTGACATTGAGGATGCATGTTTAAAAATTTTTACAGATCAAAACATTTGAGACTATTATAATCTGTGACTATTACCAAAATATTTGAAGTCACTATTTGTCAGTCCCTTATTTTCTACTAATTCAGTTTGTCAATAGGAGTATATACTAAGCAGAATCCCAGACATAAAATCCTTCATCCTGGGAATTTTCACTTAAAGTTATCCTAACTAACTGAGTATCTGGAGGCATTTAGAAAGGCAATAAAATCTTAGCAATAGTGGATTATTCTGTTGACTTCTACATAACTAGGAAAAACAAATAGCAACACAAATAGCTCCTCAACTTTTGTATTCTTCCTTTGACAAAGGCAACATTTTGTAAAAATACATTCCAGAGTGTTTTACACACTGGATAAAGTATTTTGGTACCACTAATGTACATGTGGAATGAATGTGGTAGTGCAAAAAAATAAATAAAATGCCATATAACAATATGCCTTAATTTATAATATGGGCCATAGTCTCTTCATTAGGGAATTTCAATAATACTTAAGTTGGTTTTTCCAAATCATTTGAATACTGATAATAGGCCTAACTGATATCAATGGTCTTATTAACAAAATTATAAAATTTTTAAAGACTCAGATCTCCAAACATAATGGATAAGAGGCCCATGTGTATTTTGCCTTGGATTCTCAGTGTCTGGTGCTTATCAGACACCGTAAATATTTTCCTAATTAAGGCAAAATCATCCCTAGGAATCTCTGGGGATGTCCCAAGGCAACAACATAAAATTTATTTATTTTATTTCTTAGATGCTTACAACTATAATTGAAGAGAACCATAGATAAGTAGACTGGAGAAGAGAGGGAAGAGGTGGGAGGGAGGGGAAAGGGTAGGAAGATAGCGAGGGATCTAGGGGGAGAATCAACTATGTAGCTTACTCTTTACTCACCAAAGAAGCCAAATAATACTTATGTAAACATTTAATTCTGAAAAATGCACCATCTTTTACATATATATGCATATATACAAATATACAGAGAGGCATTTATAAGATGAGGGAAATAAAAAAATTAAAAATTAAAAAATCTATAATTGATGTATACATATAATTTGTAACGTTTTTCCCTCTTTATAAATTGGACAATGGCAATTTTATTCTGAACTTATTAAGTCACCTATATTAAGGAAAGAGTCCACCACTGAAGAAAAATTTTATATTTTTACCCATGTATTTGAGAGACTCAACTCACATCAGAATTGGATATACCATCAACAGAGAGATCAATCAAAGGAATGATAAGCAACAGCTACAGGTCCAAGACACATTGCTGACAATAAACTAAAGCAGAACAATTCATAATGCCCTATTGTCATTTTTTTTCCCCTGTGGATCTACCAAAATAAGCAGCAGGATGCACTGAGCTTGTCTGAGAGTGGTGGAGGTGCTCCCTGCATCCTGGATGGGGGTGCGCTGCATGAAGCCAGGCCATGTGAAGATTGATGATCCTGCGTTTTGAGAGGCTCTAATATGTACTTCTTAGTCATCTATCTCTCTTAAGCACAAGCACATAATACATCGCAAAGGTTAACAGCATCTTGAACCTGCCTAAGTACAGCACTTTGAATGTAAACACAAACTCCCAAAATGATACATTTCCATTGGAGTGGGGGGAAGGGAGGAGAGCTAATATGATTGTTTATAAACCAGATGTAAGACATAAAAATAATCTTATAACTTAAAGACATTTTGTTTCAGGATTCATTAATAATGTAAGCCTCATTGAAATGCCACCAAGATGTATCACCAGCTAAAACACCTATGTGGAACTATGAAGTCACCACATAAATGAAAAGCCCCCAACTACAGTGATAAACCAGAAACTGATAATTTACACATTCATTGTTCCCACAGTGGCCATTACCAGGACCCCCCAGAGCATGTGGAATATTATTTCATGTGGCTGCATATGGTGTTCAGTTTGGATTGCAATATTCATTGCCCTGAGGCTGAGCTGCAGTTGCTGTGGGAACCACAGCTTAGAATTTCTCAACTTTTAGATGTGTAAATATCAGCTCCTATATGGTTTTATTTTGTTGTCTGGTACTTGTTTAAAGCTGCAACTGAACATAGTTACTTTTAGCAAGATTTATACACTGAATTCCATTGTAACCATAGTAAATGAAGTTTGATTATTATACACATAAAATCAGTATTTAAGGACCATACTATTAATTTAAACTAGACAGTGTTAAAGAACTTTCATATGAAACAGTATACTTTTTTTTGAGCACAGAGATTAAGAACTCAGAGTCAGGCTCAGTGGTGCACAAAAACAATATCAGCTACTCAGAAGTCAGAGGCAGGAGGATTGAAAGTTCAAGGTCAGCCTGAGCAACTTAGAGAATCCCTTGTCTCAATATATAAAATAATTTTAAAAAGGGGTAGCAATGTAGCTTGTAGCTCAGAGGTAGAGTGCCTGTCTAGCATATGCAAGACTATGAGTTCAATACCCAATACTGAAGCAGGGTGGAAAGAGTTAAGGTCCAAGAGCTAAATAATACTAAAGTGTTTACACCTATTCTTGCATTTCCCAATTTTATAGCCTTAGGCAAGTTATATATTTTCTCTATGTCTCTATCTCTTTTTCTAAAAAGTGGGAACAATAAAAACACACTCTTCTTAGGACTCCTGAGAGAATTAAGTAAATCCATATCACAAATAATGACATGTTGCCTGACACATGGTAAATGCCAAATGAAAGGCAATTTATACATACTGTCACTGAAAACAAAAATAAGGATTAAGAACATTATACATAAAATACACCTTGATAAATATCTTTGGGTAATTATACATAAACACAAGACAATCACCATCTTTCCAGACAAAACATCTATCCAGAGGTATTGCAGTTAATACTTAATGTTATAATATATTACGATAATGCTAGATATAAGTTAATACATAATTTTATGTGTTACAGTTAAAGATATAATGTTAGATTTACGATATAGTCACCCATATATACTGTGTGCCTTGCAAAACATCAATACAAACATTGCATAATCAATTAAAATTTTTCTACATTTTGGCTTTGCATAACACCAAATATTTATTGTGTTTTGCTATATATTATGTATTTACATCATAAAATGTCTTTGGGAAAAGAAATCAAGAAAAAAACAACTAAATGATGATATAACCAAGTGAATAGGAGGTTGGTAATTGATGAAATTTTCAAAGAGAAAGTGTCAAGAACTGTAAAACATCACCAAAATACGCACAAATACTATGAATCATTTTAAAAATATATACAAATAATTTTTTAAAAAAGAACTTTGAAGGCTCAAAAGACCTGACAAGGATGGTTTTAGAGGAGAAGTTTATTAGTGGGCTTGCCGATGCAGAGGTCTCAGTACACAGACACCAGGCTCCATTCCTCTGTCCTTGAAGTAAAGCAGAACATCATAGTGGAAGAGTTTGGTAGAGGAAAGTGGCTTGGGGCATTACAATCCAGAAGCAGAGAGAAGGACTCCACTACCACATATATGATGTATACCCAAAAGGCACACCCGGAATGACTCATCTCATCTTGTCAAACCCCACCTGCCTTCAGTTACTACTCAGTTGATCCCTATCAGAGAATTAATTCACTGATTAAGAGTCGCATAACCCAATCATTTCAACTCTAAGCCTGCTTGCATTGTCTCACACATGAGCTGTTAGGGGACATCTAGTATCCAAACCATAACACCCAAGGCTGGGTGCTATACAAAATCATGGCATCTATTATCAAGCTATACAGAGCGCAAGAGAACTACGGAGAACTATCTCCAAACAACAGAGCTATCCTTAACACTAACAAAGGATAACACTTGATTACTAGAAGACTAAACCATTTGGTAAAGAAAAATAACTTTAGCTAAACTTTTAATTATCATTTAAATTTAGAAGTTTTTATGGTTTGATTACCCATCTCTCCTGAGTGCTATATATTTGTTCACCATACATTTAAAAAAAATCCAACAAACCTAAGTAGATGCCATGCAAAGTTGCACAAGTTAAGGTCTTCCTTGATTATTCACCATATAAGAAGTACAAATATTTACAAAACAAGGAAAATAAAACTGTCTGCCTCAAAGAATCATAAAGAAACAATTCAGGAACAAATCATCTACATTCAAATTCTGAGTTCCAAGGACCTAATATTTTTGAATATTACTTTTTTTTAAAGTCTATAATTTTAAGAAATGACATCATTTTAAAGCTTTCACAAAAAAATAAAGTTATAATCTCTTAAGTTTCCTGTTTATCTTTGATTTTTATGCTTAGGAAGTGCAGAAGGAAATGAAAGCTCTGATGGTACTCTCTTAAATTATGATTTTTTTCCTCAAATGGTTTATTAAGAAAATAAAATATTTTAACTGGTTCAATTATATTGCCACAAAAATGTTTTACTAATTGATATTTTTCACATTTTTAAGAGTATCTCCAAGACTTTCCTAACTTAATGAAAGCCATCTTAACTATTCATGAGCTATAGTATCCTAGAGAAAATATTTATTTGGATGTTGACAGAATGAATTAGAGCATTTTCTTTTTGATTACATTGGGTAGAAAATAATTTCAGAGGAAATTTCTTTCTATGTCTCCTACGTATCACAAAGACAATTCCATAAGGTGTTTGTGTTAATGTTGGAACTACTTGATTAATGGGCCAAATCACCAGGGGAAAGTAATTTCCCATCATTCATAGGAAACAACTGAAAACATATTGGAGGTACTTCACAATGGAAAATGAAAAATCCATAGCAATCTGCCAAATAAATAAAATTAGGAAATGTGGAACGTGATTTTTTACTTCATGAGCATTACATTCCATGAGAATAAAAATATTCATTAAAAACCCTAATTCAAATACTTTTTAAGAAGATAATAGTAGATAATAAGATCTTTTAAAATAAATGTATCTTCTACAAGAAAAAAATTAATAGATTTTATGATTTCAGACAGAGTCCTGCTCATGTAATATAAACTGCTCTACTGAACACGGCCCAACACCAAATTATTTAGAAATACATGAAGAATTATTCAGCATCTATAATTTAATGTTACATGTAAGCTTCATCCCTGTAACTAGATTCCAAACATTCTCATCTCAAGCGAATATTGATCAAACGTAGTGTTTAAGACAGTCCATGAAATTTTCTTTTCCCAGAAAGATGAAATGCTTCCTGTATTGAAACATAAACAACATGACTCCACACAACCAAAGGCAAGAGGAGTCTTTAAAAGAACAACAGATGGTGCTGATTTTTGAAAGCTATCTAACCACAGTGAACAACAAAAAATATGTATCTTTCTACCCATTTATTATATGCAGAATGGAAAATCAAAATTAAGTTCCAAATTGATTCATTATTAGGACACAAGGGCCTGGACGAATCTTGTTTCCCCTACATTTTTTAATTGGTGCATTATAGTTGTACATAATGATGGAGTTTGCTGTTACAAATTATACAAGCACACAATGTAACAATATAATTTAGCCAATATCCCTCCCAAGCACTTACCCCCTCCCTCATCTCCTTCCACCCTTGCTTGGTCCCTTTATTGTACTGATTTTCCATTGATGTGCTTTATTTTACTTTTCCAGTTTTTATTGATTGCTTGAGAACTATTTACTATCTTAGAGGTGCAGAATATATTTTACTTTTTTTTATCTTCCCTCTTTTCTCTTACCCGCCCCCCCAATCCTCCCTCCAGTCTGCACTTCTCTTTCCTGTACACTCTATTAGACTTCCTTTAGCAGGTCTATTACTTTGTATTTGAATGGTTCTTTATATAATCTTATCTTTCTCTCCACCTTTCCTTTATTGCATTCTAAAAGCCTAGAAAAATCTTATTGGATGATATCTAGGGGACATCCACTCATATGCAAAATCAATTTATTTACATTATTCTTCCGTCTTTCCTTATGCCCCAGGATATAACAGGAAGGTTTACCCACTCTTCAGGGTTCCCCCACCATACACTAATAGCCAGTGGCTACCTTTTCAGTAACAGGATTTAAATCACACTAATTAGCCTGGTTTTAGCTGTGGTTTGCTTACCAGAATAGCTCCTACTGGTTTTCTTATGAACATTATTGAAAAAAAAATTGATACACAGTTTGTTGAAATGTATGGATGTTGTAATTTGACCAATTTTGCCTTTCTGACAATAATGTTCTAATTATTGCTCTACTGAACACGGTAGAGTGAGGACTGAGGTGATATTTTAAAATATTTTATTTTAGGGGTGAGATAAATAATAAAAGGATAAGTAAGCTACACTTACCCTACTCAGAGGTATATTAAGAAAACATATATAACTATTTTTATGCAAAAAGATCAATTTGTCCTTGGTTTGACATTTTAATTTATTAAGGTTGAAACTAAAAAGATTTTTAAATAGTTATATTTAAATCAATAATAAAAAATCTAAAGTATTTTGTTTCTACTAATAAGAACAAATCACTTCTTTATAATTTTTTTAAAGACAGCGGGACAGTGAGAGAAAGAGAAACAACTTTATTTAATTTTTCATCTGGCCTTCACTGCTCCAACACTTAGGTGTATATGTGGTGCTGGGGTTTGAACTCAGGTCCTTTCATATGCTAGGCAAGAGCCTCAACTGCTGAGCCACCCCTAGAGTCCAACAAATCACATCTTAAAAGGGAAAAAACTTAAAGTACATGGTTAAGTCCCTATCAGCAAATATAAATATATATGAAAACACACGTGTAAAACAAAAAATAAAAATAACTGATTATCTGTACTGAGGAATTACCAATGAGTTCTTTAGCCCTCAATATAATCTCAATTTAATTCTTAACGCAACTCTTTAAATATTTCAATAAACAGAACATGGAGGGCTTTTGAAGAGTTAAGTGTGTCCTATGTCTTTTTCTAAACATGACTGAGCCACAGGAAAAGCTTCTGGTGACTGGAGCACAATATAGTTTGGGTAACGGAGCAGTGTTGTTCACATGTGAAATATTCATCATTAACAATTACTGAATGCTCTACATGAAACTGCATCCAGAAATGCACTATACTCATGAGCCTGTGGACCCAGCGACAACAAGCCTAGGAAGGAGTCCTAGTCTGCCATGCCCTATTCATCTCACTAAGTCCTAGTTCCTTAATGGGAATACAGGTAACACCAACCTTACCTCATAGCTTGCTGTGACGGACACATGGATTTCACTGTATGGAAAGCACTTAACATAGAAAATAAAAATTTTAGGGAAAAGAAGATCCTATACTAACCAGCTAGCAAGCACCATAAACTAGATGCATCTGTCCTCCTCCCTTGTTCCAAAACAATCTTCATAGCAGGGTGGGAATTCTTACTAGGAGAAAAACTAGGCCTAGAAAATTGTGGGGGTTTTTTGTTTTGTTTGTTTGTTTAAAGAAAGAGGGGACAGTGAGAGAGAGAGAAAGATAGAAGCAATTTTTATTTAGTTTTTCATGTGACTTTCATTCATCAGACACTTTGTTGTGTACGTGGTGCTGGGGTCTGAACTCACGTACTTGCACATGCCAGGCAAGCGCAGTAACCGCTGAGCCCCCACTCCAGCCACGAAAATTGTCTCTACTGATCTGCAGTGACAGAGCTGAAATTCTGAAAACTGAATTGAGTTTTTAAGTTATAACATTTTTTCACCCTATTTTACTCATATAAGAATAAACGAAAATTATTAAATATTGAATGTCACCTAGGGCAACAAATTAGTGTCAGGGCCAAGATTTGTTAGAAAATAAAATTTATGCACTTAAAAAATTTAATTCAGAACATACAGTAAATGTACTTCCATATAATGTGAAAATTCATGTTAAAAGTATGATAATTTTTATTTTAAGAAAAATGTAAGCAATGAACATCAAGAGGTATTTTCAGGGGGCTGGAAACAGGGTGCAGCAGTAGAGTGCCTGGCATACATGAGAACCCACACTGAATCCCCAGCATCACATCCACAACTAAGTGGAAGAAAAACAGTAGTGGATGAAAAAAATAATCTCCCTCACTCTCCCTTCCTCCCTCCCCACCTCAAAAGAAAAAAAAAAAGAGGAGAAAAGAAAGGGGAAAAAAGGTATTTTTCAAGGGACATGTTACTCTGCAGCTGTTTGGATGATAGGATTACAACTTTATAATGTGTAGCATTTTCACATTATTCATAAAATCTTTTAGAAATAAAGGCCATTTTTACTGCAGGGTTTTGTATACTATCTTGTTTGCAATACTGCTTACTGAACCCAGGGGTACTCTACCACTGAGCTACATCCCTGGCCCTTTCTATTTTGTGCCAGGATCTTGCTAAATTGCCCAGAATGGGACTACAGGCATGTGCCAACGTGCCCAACCATTTTTATTGTTTTCTTTTAAAGTCTGCAATACTTCCACAAATTACTTTTTACACACACGTATATATAATTAATCTGAGAAGTAACTTTGCTAAGAATTGAGGGCCTAGAAAGAGAAAAGGACATTAGCAGGAAGTACAATGTTGGACTGATACTGCTCTAAGTGTGTCATATTCAGTTCATCCCTGAAATTAAGCAGAGAGATTTTTGAATAATCAGATTAGTATTTTGGACAGGATAAAAGTTTACAATGAGAAAAAGGCAGGCAACTTGGTAAAAATGCCTTATCAAATTAATGAGGTAACTAGAAGAAATTTCAATTAAATAGAATCAAAGATAGACCGGAAGTGAGAGAGTAGTCACAACAAGGCAAGATTACCATCAGACTCTATGGTCTAGAAGCCTAACAGGGCTTCCAGGAGTAAGCAAGATGCTTGTCTTTACAGTTTTCCTTGAGGATAGATAGATACATACACTGTCATTACTATGAAGTACTACGAAGGGCTCATGAGGAAAAACAACAGAAAGAATTTTCTTTGCCCAGAAGCCCTACACTTCATTATTTTAAATTGTTAATAAACAAGTAAAGAGCAAAACTTGGGTCCTATATCAAATCATTTCATGTAAATGTTTATTAGAAATTACACTGACTTATTATTTTCCAATGTAATATTTAATTTCACAAAGGACATACAGTCATTAACTTACTTGAAATCAGTAAGTGGCTTAGGTGAAGGAAGCATATTAAAACAATTTAAAAACCTTGCTTTTACTCAGTGTTCTAGTTGAATTTAATGAAGCAAAAACTAGTCAGTAGAATTCCAAGGGATTACACTATCTCTAATAAAATGAAACCCACTGTAGGTTTGACATAAGGTACTGAGTGATGAGGATATGTTTGAATGTACAATTATGGTTTCAAAAGTTTATCGTAATATTAGTGACTAACATTACTAACAAAACTGCAAATTGATTCGTAACAATATATTTGTTTTTAAAAAGAAAAACTGTCTTCCATTTTCTGTGGAGCAAAGTTTGCTTATAACAGAATGTGTGATACTAAGACAATGACGTACTGATGAGGTGATATCTATCTTTTCTAAAGACACAAGACAATTTCTGACTTTTCCACCACACTTTAGTGTTTGCTTCCAGTGTTCTCAAATCATATAATTTTTTCTTTGCTTACACAGGCATCAATAAAATATATCTTCTTTAATGCATCATTTTACTCTAGCCTTTATGGAAGCCATTTTAATGATCTAATAATGTTATAATAAATAAATTGCCATTCAATAATTCACTTATCACAGGGCATTTTAAATCTCCAGTATTTCTATATTAAAACATTTCAATATTTAGGATAAACTTCTTTGAAGGAAGCCTACAAAGGAATGTTTCAAATGGCATGATCATTTATATTAGTCAACTTTTTCATCACTGTGACAAAATACCTGAGATAAACAAGTTAAAGAAGGAAATATTTAGGGGCCACAGCGGTGACTCAGCAGTTAAAGCTCTTGCCTGGCAGGGGCAAAGATGCAGGTTTAAAACCCAGCACCATGTATACAACGAAGTGTCAGAGTAACAAAGGTCACATGAAAAACTAAATAAAATTGATTCATTCTCTCTTTCTCTCTCTCTCTCTTTAAAGGAAAACTTTATTTTGGCTCACGGTTTTAGAGGTTTGGGTCCATGGTTGGTTAATCAGTGTGCTTTTGGGCTTGTGGCAAGGAGTGGTGGGGAGTGAAAGGTAGAGCAAAGCTGTTCACCTCAGAGTTGTCAGGAAACAACAAGACACATACTACCCCCTCTCCCTACCGTTTGACCTAACTTCCTCTGTAAGACCCTGTCTCCAAAAGGTTCCACCACCTCCCACGAGTGCACAAAGTGGGGACAAAACCTTTAATACATAGGTCTTTTATGGACACTCCAAATACTAACTGTAATATTACTTAAAGGTACTTAATGTCAAATTACTTGCTAAAGAGACCAAAATCAATTGTTATCTCAACCAGTTTCATACTGGGCATTTCACAGCTTATTTCTTCCACGTTGAGAGATAATTCTCTGTTGGTTTCCTGCATTATTACATATCTTGAAAATAGTTGAATTGAGTGCCTTTAAAATTTGCTTTTCCCAAATATATTATACAGATATCCTAGGAACACCAAGACAGTATCTTCCTCCCAGCAAAAAGAAGTCTTGCTGGTACAGAAGATTCACGTTTCCTCAACTCAGGGCTCTCTCCTACAACATTGCCCACAGGGTGAGCAGGCATCCCTCTGCACCCACTGGCATCACGTCTATGGGTCCTGTTTGTTGCACAATGAGTGACAAAACCCTTTACCTTTGACCTGATGGTCTTAGTACTTCGCTTAGCATTCAGTAAACTAACACAGGATAATTTGTTAGACTGCAAGTAGCATAATATCTTAGACTCTTCAGGGCTTTTATCTGTTTTTTAAAACACAGGATCTTATTATGTTGCCCAGGCTGGCCCCAATGCCAGGGCTTAAGCAATCATCCTGCTTCAGCCTTTCAAAGAAGCTGGGAGACTACAGGCAAGTGCCACCATGTCCTGCTTATCTCAGATATGAACTAGTTCGATGGATGGAGACACATGCACATTTTTTATTAAGAAATTTAGTTATTGTACAATCAAAAATGCTTCCAATGAAACAATGATATGTATATATTCCTAAAATTAGATTTACCCCCTATGACCCACCCTAATATCCCATCCTGATCCCTCGCCCCTGATCCTCCCCACCTCATTCCCAATACATCTCTGTGGATTGCCCTAGATTATGTGTTACTACACCTTTGCTGGATCTAATATATGAGTGACCACCACCTTTCACACTGGCAAGGGTCTAGCTCCAGCCTTCACACATGAGTGAAGGCATTCGACCAGTGACTCTCTGGGTTAGGCTAACTTCACTCAACATGATTTCTTCCGTAGCCATCCATTTACCTTCAAAGGCTGCAATGTCATTGTTTCTAATTGCTGAGTAGAATTCCATGGTGTGTGTGTGTGTGTCACAGTTTTTGGATTCATTCAGCTAGTGAGAGGCATCTGGGTTGTTTCCATAATTTAGCTATTGTAATTGACCTACTATGAACACAGATTTACATGCACACTCTTAATCTGCCCCATGAGAAGTCTTATTGCTACTCTAGTCTGAATTTAACATTGCATGTGAGGTTACTACAAGTGAAGTTTTATTTGTCAACCTGAGGAGGTCACTGGTGTCCAGATATTTAAGTGTTCTGGATGTGTCTGTGAAGGTGTTTCTGGATGAGAATAACATTTAAGTCAGTAAACTGAGTAAAGAAGACTGCTCTGTAAGTGGGCCTCATCCCATCAACTGAAAATTCAAATAAAAATAAAGGCTATATCCAGGAAACTCCTCCTGCTGACTAACTGAGAGAACACATGGTTTATTTCCTATCTATGGAATGAATTCTCAGATCTGTGGGGTCTTCAGCCTGCAGGCTTTAGAATTGATACATCTTCAGTTCTCCTTTGTCTCCTGCTGGATGATTACAGATCTTAGGAATTCTCGGCCTAAATAAGCCACTTCTTCATAAATTTGTCTCTCAGGCTGAAGGATATATGTGAGTGGAGAGAACGTGTGAGGTCCTAAACTCAATCTCTAGTACTCCATCAACTTTTCTATCATCATTAATAAATATTTCATATACCTATTATATCTATTTATCCTATGATTATGAATCTCTGGGAAACCATGACTCATAATCACATTTGTGAAATGTTCTCATATACTCTTTGTAGATTTATCTATTTATCTCATTCATCTACTTATCAGGAGCTCATTTGTTCTTTTAAAAATCTTTTTTTTTTTTCTTTCCTTTAGTCCTGAGAGTTGAACTCAGAAGCACTACCACTTAGCTACATCTCTAGTCCTTTTTATGTTTCATTTAGAGTCAGAATCTAAGTTGCCCAGGCTGGTTTAGAACTTGTGATCCTTCTGCCTCAGCCTCCAGAGTCAAACAAAATCTTTACAAACTAGTGATATTAACAATTTAGAGGTCAGACAGATCTCTCAAAATTTATGGCTTATTGTCATTTAATATAAATGAAATTGGTAATATCAGAGAAAGATAACATTTCTTATAGAAAGTAGGCTGGAGTACAGCTTAGTGATAAACCACTTACCTAGCATCAAGCCCAAGGCCCTGTGTTCCATCCTCAATGCAGCAAAAAGAAAAGGGGGAGGACAAAAAAGCAGCTCCTCACTTTTATTGCTTTCCTGCTGCCTTCAGTAAGGACCCACATCCCACCTCCTGTCCCTGTCCCCTCCACCCATTCTCCCAATAGTTATTAAGGGTCTGCTTTAAGGTGCAGAAATATTTCCTTCCTGGAGAAAAGCTGTGGAGAAAACTAGTCTGGAGAAAGGGTATGCCAATCAGGACTAAGAGCTAGAAGGTCCACCCCAACACTTTTATAGAATGGTTTGCTGGTTTAGGTTTCTGTTTTTGTTTGCTTGTTTGGTTGGTTGGTTGATTTTTGGTAGCAGGAAGGGAACCCACTTAACCACTGAACCCAGACCTCTTATTTTGAGAGAGGGCCTCACTAAGTTGCTTAGAGCTTCGAAAAGTGATAAGTAACTAGGGCTCACCTGGATCTTCCAATCCTCCTGCCTCAGCCTCCTGGGTAGCTGGCCTTACAAGTGTGTGCCACTATGCCTGGTTTATATATTCCTAAAATTTCTTGAATCAAAGAAAAGAATTAAATGCTGAGAAATTATTTCATTAGTTACAATAACCATATCATTTGCGTTTGATTACACAATGTGGCCTAATTGTGTTAGAACTTTGAATTTCCTCAGGTTTTTCCTTAGAGATATAATTAAATCCAGAATTTATAATTTGCAAAAGGATGAAAAAACTTCAGTTCCTTTTATAAGAAAGGTTTTCTTATCAATATTTACCAGAAAGAGATGCCTTCAGAGAAGGAGACTCACCATAACTTTTAGAAGAAAATTATTAAATAAATGGTAATAGGACAAATTATACATAGAAAAATCAGTTACTTTCATTTATGAAAATGAAAGTTTTGAATTATTTATTTAGGTCACATTTAGGATCAGAACTGTTTAATTCTTGAAATATTTACTCCTAAAATGTTCAAATAAAGGAGGATCCGGCTATCTGCTTACTTGTTTTCCTAATGATACAGCAGGCTGAACTGGAATAGTAGTAACAGGAATACAACCTTGTTACCTAGTACTTCTGTCAGGTTTAAAAGAAAATGACTTTGTAACTGATTACCATTTAAAATAAATTTTAAAGTATTAGTGAGAATATTATTTTAAAACCTCAACATCTCTCCTGACTCCAGAGCAGGGACATGTGTGATTGTCTAGGAACAATGTGTGGCATCTTCTTGTGAAGACAAAGGAAAGGGAAGTACATTCAGAAGCCTCTCACACTTTTCCTGTAAAGTCAGCTCAGCCTTTGTTATTCAGATTAGCTTTCCAATGGCCAGAACTACTTTTTTTTTTTCACTTTTTTGAGAAACCTCTTGAATACTAAATACCATTTCCTATTCAAAACCTTGAATTTGTCATTAGGCAATTTCTGAAATAAGTCTCATAGTTCTTTCATCCTGATTCTTCTTTATCTCTAATAGTCCCGAGTTGCCTGCTTCTCAGATCTCCATCAGCATGTTGGGTTTCTCTTTTTGCTTTGGCAGGTCCCTTGGGCATTGAATATGAAACCTAGGCCTCCTGTAGCCATACCATTTTGGCTCTGTTCTAGCTCATTTTAAATATCAGCTCTACACATGAAGATTCTTTACCGAAATGGAATTGCAAAGGAAGGGAAGTTTCTTACTATAAATGTTCTTTCGCAAGTCAGATGCTAAGAAAATTCCAACTTAAAAGCATCATTAAACGACATGAAGATGTGTGATATTAGTAGTTATATTGCCAAGGTCAAAGTAGTTGAGGCAAACATGATTAGGCTGAAGAGACCTGAAACTTCAGATCTCAATTTTTTTCTCACAACTTAAAAGGTACAAATCACATTTAGAACAGAACTACTCTACATGCCTAAGAAGAGTACTGCTAGGGTGCAGGTTTCTTTTCAGCTCACATAAAACTCCATACCAGGATGGAGTGGTGGCTCAGTGGGTGGAGTGCTTGCCTGACATGCAGGAGGAACTGGCTTCAAGCCCTAGCATCACATACACAATTAAGTGTTGGAGAAACAAAGGCCAGATGAAAGAATAAATAAAACTGGTTCTCTCCACACTCACTCCCTCTCTTTAAAAACAAACAAACCTCCATGATACCATTAACAATATAACAGACTCAAAGAAAACTCAGCCCCAACTTCCTGATAGCACAAGACAGAAAAGCTGATAGCAAAGTTTAAATTGTACCTTTGGGTCAAAATCCTGGGGTCTACAGAAAAGCAAGAAACAAAGAAAGCACTGGGAGGGGCTGGAGTGGTGGCTCAGTGGTCATGGTGCCTGCCTGGCATGCTCAAGTACACAAGTTCAAACCCCAGCACCACATACACAACAAAGTGTCCGAGCAACAAAAGCCACATGAAAAACTAAATAAACTTGATTCTGTCTCTCTCTCTCACTGTCCCTCTGTCTCCCTTTAAAAAAAAAAAGGCATGGGGAAAAGTCACCTAAACAGACCTACCCAAGCACCCCTCCATACCACAAGCACTACTCCACATCACAACTTTTCCAGGGACTCATGCAGAGAGGTCTGGAAGTGATCAAGCAAGATAGGCAGACATGGACATACACATTCATTTGTAGTAATCACACAGGTGAGAGACAAAAATCAACACAATGAACCAACTGCCAAAGTGGTGATGTGGGGCACTCACCACACCTTCCAGGAATTAGTGTGAAGATGTGATAAAATACTGGGAAACGTCTAACAGAATCACCAAAAAAGGGAAAGCCCTATCTATGTTTGCCAATACCTATGGCATAATGACTGCCCCTCCCTGGTGGATTTTATAATACCCATAAGATGTCACAGAACACAGAGTTTGGAGGAAATGTACAATCAGCTCTCAGAAACCATGACTGCAGTACTGTTAGGAAGAGAGGAAAGAGTTCTGAGAAGATCAATACGTAAACGAAATCAACACTACAAATGCTTATGCTTAGTTGGCCAGATTATGGCTTAGTTGTGCTTTAAAGCCCAGGCTTCCACATATAAGGTTTTTAAATGTTATTTGAAATGACAAATGGCAGATGTTATTCAAACTAAATCATGCATTACTTACAATCGAGGAATTTATAACAACAAACCACTCTAACAGCCAAGGAAAATTCTTAAACTAAAAATGAACTATAATTGTATATTGGCCAGTCAGAAGGAGGTAAGTGCTTCTGGTGGGGCGTACTGGTGAAAACAGAAAGATATGACTCCGAGAGGACACAGCTTGGGTTACATAGCATGGACTACACTGCACCCAAGCTCAGTCTATCAGCAAGGTAGCCCAGAGAATATAGTTGCTTTTTGGTGTTTTATAATTATACCTGATACGTGCATACATTCTGGAGAAAGCATTTTACTTTATCTTAAAAATATTTAAGTTAAATACTCAGAAGAAATTAAATATGGATCAATTATCTCAGCGAGTAAAGTTGGATGGAAGCAAGAAAACATTTATTCAGAGCAGTAATGTATTAACAGCCTTCACGAAAGAGCTAGGCACCACATATGTGGTGAACACAGAACTGTAGCTCAGAGCACCACTCTGTATGCCTGTCATATAGCTGTTATTGGTCCACTGAATCTAGTGCTCACATGTAAATCTACCCTAATTATTTTGAGAGTATAGTAGGTGAGAATGCAAACACACACACACTGCCACACTATGATGCATAAACAGGCAACAGAGCTTACTAGGGATAATCACAAAAAGAAAAGGAAGGAGTGGAACATTCCATAATCACCCTAAACATGTCATGTACCACAGGTCAGCTTTGAGCAGACACAGCTGGACTAGATACTCCATGGAAAGGAGTCCAGGATAGGGCCCCGTTTTCAAGGCATTTAACACATTAATAAGGAGTGCAGAAGGAAAGTCTGCACAGAGCATCACTTAAACAAATGAGCTTCCTGGACAAATGTAGCCATGTCAGAAGGCGCCAGCCTGCAGAAGAGAGACACTCTTCCAGTGCAGACTCAGCTCCTTATGAAGCATTTGCCTGGGGCTGCACTTCCCCTGTGAAGCTTTGCACCTACAACACCTAACTCAGTACCTGGCTCCAGTGCTACATCTAGAACTACTAGATTATTGTGGTAACAACCTAGTGCAAAATGAAAATGACAACCTGCCCAGAAACTCACAGATATTAGTACCAGCATCCATTTTTTTTGATAGAAAATATAGAAGTGAAATTATAAACAAACCAAATTGGTTACATTGAGTTTTGTAACATTATGTTCCTTAAATGAAGAAGATAAACTGGAATTAGAAAATATGCTTTACATTAAGAACTGCAATAGCCCTCTTCAGATAAAGATGAATTTAGTTTGCAGTTTTAAAAAGAAACAGAAGGGCTCTGTCCCCTGCCCCCACTCTGGGGGAAGTCTGCTCTTTTTGCCTGCTTTACTTTCTGTGCTTTCTATAATAAAACTTGTCTACTAAAAAATAAATAAATAAATAAATAAAAAAGAAAAAGAAACAGAAAACAACATGGATTAATTAACAACATGTATTAATTAACAACATGGATTAATTACATAGAATTTCCTTTTATCCAAATCATCATCGTCATCCAGCTAGGGACTGAACCCAGGGCCTTGCATATACTAAGCTACTGTGCAACTGAGCTACACCTAAACATTTTCTTCAAATTTTTATCTAAGAAAACATGAAACCTAAAGAAATTTGTAAGAATACACTCAAAACCACATACCCTTCACTGAAATTTATTGCTAAATTGCTAACATTTTGCCTCTTGCTTCCAGTATGTTTTGTTTTGGAATCATTGAGATTAAGTTGCCATAGAAATTCTTAAAGGTGACTTCAAGGTAATGAATTAATTATTTTCAAAAACAGGAAATGGAAGTTCGATTGTTTACCTTTATTTGGGGAAAAATTTTGCAAGAAAATGATGGACACAGTTTTCTTAATGGCTTTGAATTACTAACTGTATGTATTCCTGTTCAGTTTTTCTGATTTTTCAGCAAATAGAAAAGAAATAGGTTAAAATTGCAAGAATTTAGGAACTGAGGCCCCGAAATCCCACAGGTACTTTTCAATAAGGAACAAATGAAAATACCTTTGACTTAACAGATTACAATGTGATTTTGTATAAGTTTCTACTCAAGGAAATGTCTAATGACCAGTCCAGAAAGGATAAAGTACAGTTTTCAGAGTGTAGGGAAAGTATTGAGGCAATTATGAAGTAAAATTTAATAAAATACATAACTTAAACTTCAAAAAGCACATTTACAAAAGTGTTTTTACATTTATAAAAAAACAAATCTATTACACAGCTATTATGTTTTAAAGAATCTCAATGCAGTAATACTCAAAAAAGAAAAATTTTAAGTAGCTACCATGAAACACTTCAAAACAGTTAAGTACCATGGATGATGCTTAATATATATTTTTTAATTTTATACATTCTCCACGTTCCTGATGGGAATGTGAAATAACTGGTAAAGTGCTAAACTTGATCTTAAGTCTCAAATATGAACAAATACAGATATATTTATTTGCCATAATTACTAATCTTCAAAAAATTAATCTGTCCTAAAAATGTTTAATTTAGTAGTCTTTATGAGGGACTACTTTCAAAATCCCCGCACTGACACAAATACCTCTGAGTAGTTGTGTTCCATTGTCATAGGGCAAGGGATCCCTACCTTGACCCCTGGGAGTGCAATGGAATTTTTAATAAAAACCACTGTATGTCTATAAATTTAAATGTATATTAAGATTTTTTAATTTGCTTGTCCAGGAGACTATAAACTTTAGGTGTTTGGAAGAGAATGGGAAAAAAGGAATGTAAAGAAATGAAAGGAAAAAGGAAACCAAACTTATTTATCCTTAGTAAAGGCAAAAAAAAAAAAAACCCAACTCACCTCAGTTCTGGAGCATATGCATTTCTCTTTAGGAGTCATAGAAATTTTCCCATCATTAAATTGTTTCTAGTGCTAAGGCATATAGAATAAAATATTTTACCCCTATAATTCTACTTTAAGCTCCTTCTCCAAAATTAATCATGATGACAATTTGGAGAACACATCCCTCTGATTTCCTTTTTTTTTTTTTTCTTTTAAAGAGAGAATGGGGAAAGAGAAAAAGAGAGTGAATGAGAGAACCAATTTTATTTATTTTTTCATTCAGCCTTTATTTCTCTGACGCTTAGTTGTGTATGTGCTGCTGGGGATTGAACCCAGATCCTCACACGTGCCAGGCAAGCATTAGAACCACTGAGCCACCACTGCAGCCCCTCCAATTTCCTTCTAATGATTTTATTTAACCAATATGTCCATATATTCATGTGTAAGTTTTACAAAAATTTAAATGTATTATACCATTTAGGTAAAACTTGTTCTTTTCACTTAAAAACATGTCTTAAAAAGCTCTCAATACCTATCTTTGCCTCCACTGTTTAAAAGCTGCAGATTATGCCACAGTACAAATGTGAAATTGATTTAGGCAGTCCTCCGTTAATGGACATCTAGCTCGTTTCTAGTACTTTCGTACTGCAACAATCCACATATTTATCCATATGCAAATATTTCTGTAGGCAATCTTTCTACATGCAGAATTTTAAAATCAAAGATAGATATACCAAATTGACTTTGAGAAAAGCCTCATTAATTCTGTTCCAATCAATAGTATATCAATGTGCCTAATGGGCTACATCCTTGGAAACACTTTATATTAAAAGTATTTTTAATTTTGCTCAACTATAGCAACAAATTTAGAGTGCATTCCCATGAATCCTAATGGGGATGAACATTTTTTCTTTCTTTTTTTAACTTTTATTTATTTTTTTTTAAAGACAATGAGAGAGAAAATAAATTTTATTTTTTTCATCTGGTCTTTATTTCTCCAAAATTTAGTTATGTATGTAGTGCTGGAATTCGAACCCAGGTCCTTGCACACGCCAGCCAAGCTCTCTAACCACTGACCAACTGCTCTAGCCCCCGTGAACATCTATTTATAAGAAAATGATTATTCTTTAAGTTTCTTTGAAAACAAATTAAAGAACTTTTTTAGCAAAAAGGTTGTCATTAAATCAAAATTTGAAAGTGAAGAGAAACTTTTATTCGTATTTGTTTTATTAAATGATTGACTCTGATGATGGAATTCAAACTTCTAAGTAGTTCATGTATGAGATACAGCTGGCTAAAAACAAGGTATTTCAGGTTTAATAGGATGAAATAGATGACCAAAGGGCTCAGAGACTCAGTGAACCTCAACTGCATGTTTATATCTGCACAAAAGATACTGTTTGTTTCTTTTGTTTTTTTTTTTTTTTTTGACATTTATTATGCAGCATTTTGGGCAATTGCTTATATAACTCAGGCCAGTAATCCTAGGTCATTTCCTAGTCTCCAGTTTGTTAGATACTGTACATGTAAAATAACTCCTGAGTAATTAAAAGGTGACATTGTCCACACAAAGATATTAACCATAATTGTAATTTATAATTTATATTTATAACACCTAAATAGCATTAACTCCAACAACTTGGTCTACTATGGTAAATGGTAACCATTCAAAAATATATACAAGTTAACATATTTAATGTGATTTTTGATGATCTTCAACCCATAATTTTAAACTGCATACACAATTACTCTTTCCAAAATAATCCCAAGGAAAAGTTAAAACTGAACAAGTGTTTACTAGCACTTGATATCTATAACTCATACATAGCCTAAACTAAGACATTTATGGTTTTCTTGATTTGACTTAAAAACTTATAAATCGGGGCTGGAGCGGTGACTTGGCAGTTACTGCGCTTGCCTGGCATGCGCAAGTACATGGGTTCAAACTCCAGCACCCAATACACAACTAAGTGTCAGAGCAATGAAGGCCATGTGAAAAAACTCAATAAAAATAGATATTCTCTCTTTCTCTCTCTCTCTCTCTCTCTCTCTCACTGTCCTTCTCTCTTAATAAAACAAAACAAAACAAAACAAAAAACTTATTAATCTCTACCCCTTGAGGTTAACTTTGGGTCCAGTCTGATAAAGTGAACATGTGGTCACAGCCATGAACTTTTTTCCTAGCTGCAAACTCAGGAAACAATAAATTTTACATATGAATTTGGGACGTTCCCAGGCATCTATTCACTTATTTATCTGATTACTGAATGCCAAAGATGTGCCAAGCATGTCCCAAGCATTTGGGACCATGAGTGAACAAAACAGAAAAGACTTATGCTTTACTGAAACTTATCTTTTAATAGAGAAAATCTACAATTAATGTAAGAATGAATAAGTAAATTAGATCTAAGTAAGAAAGTGCTGTTAAAATGAGTAAGAAGAACTGGAAATACAGAGGTGACAAAACACTGCTATAGTTAAGGTAATAAGACAGCTGTGAACAGAGATTAGGGAAGGCTGCAGTGAGGAGCAAAGATCTGAGTCAGCACAGGGTTGTCTGGTAGAAAGCACAACCCAGGGAGAGGGTCAGAGCAGACATCCTTAGCAAGGAGCAAGCATACCACTGGTATCCAAAGAACAGACCTCAGAGACTTCCCAAAAGACACTCCCCTACTCATAGGAATTTCAAGTTATAAATAAGCTATCTTTGTTTACACAATCATTGTATAATAGATAACACTACTATCAGGGGTAGAAAGACTGAGATCTGAAGCCATGGTGAACTTACTATGTGATCTGTTAGCAAGATAGATGACTTTGTAAGTCTTTAGTTTCTCATCAAAAACATCAGTGGCATAATGCTAAAATCTACTCACAGATTCTACTTAAGGATAATATAAGGAGCTGAGCAGAGTAAAATGCAAGAAATTATAGTTTTTGTTAGATCTGAACCCAAAAGCATAGGCAACAAAGGCAAAATCAAGACAGGCCTAAAGCAAACTAAAAGTTTCTGCACATCCAAAGAAATACGAGTGAAGAGACAACCCAAAGAAAGAGGGAATATTGACAAACCATAGATCTGATGAGGGGGTAACAGCCAAAACATGTAAGAAACTCAAACAACAGAAACAAAATAACATAATTTTAGAAAGACCAAAGGACCCGACAGACAGTTCTCAAAAGACATACAAAGAACCAACAGAGGGGTGGGTGCGTGTGTCTATATTTTAAAATCCTAAACATCCCTAATCAGAGAAACACAAATCAAAACCACAGTAAAATATGACATCACACCTGTTAGAATGGCTATTATCAAAAAGAAAAAAGGTAACTAGTTTTGGAAAGAATGTGAAGTAACAATAACCCATATACAGTTGATGAAGATGTACATTAGTACAGCCATTATGGAAAACCATAAAGAAGAGCCTCAAAAAATTAAAAATAGAACTCTCATATGCTCTTGCAATCACATTAATGGATACCTATCTGAAGAAATGAAATCAGCATTTCAAAGAGGTATCTGCATTCCCACATTCACAGAAAAATTATCCACAAAAACCAAGACATGCAGGCAATCTAAGTGTCCTAAAACAGATGAAAAATAAAAATGTGGTGTATATATGCAAGTGGACTACTAATTAGCCTTAAAAGTGAAGGAAATTTGTCATTTGTAATAGCATAAATGTACCTGGAAGACACAGAGTTAAGTGAAATAAGCCAGACACAGGAATTCCCTCACTGTGGAATCTAAACCAGACTCAGGAAAGCACAGTAGAAGTCACCAGGGAAGCGGGTTGGTGGGAAGGTGTTAGACAAATAATACAAAATTTCAATCACATAGAAATCTATCAGTGAGGAAGATCAAGAAATCTACTGTACAATATAATGCATATAGTTTACAATATATTATTGAAACTTGTTTAAAGAATAAATTTAAAGTACTCTCACTATAAAAAATACTCATGTGAGGTAATACTATGTTAATTAGCTCAATTTAGCCATTTCACAATGTAAACATATTTCAAAACTTCATGTTGTACATAATATATAAAAAATTTATTTTATCTGGGTGAAAAAGTTCTTATTAACCAAAAATTACCCCACATATAGCACCAAAATTCACATATACATAAACACATACACAACTGAATCTGGGTTTAAAAAAAAAGCCAGGTATGCTTTTACTATTATAAAAAAATTTTTTTATGAGAACTGGAGTTTCAAGAAGTTAAGTTAAATTATGTAACAACTACCGAGGTTTTCCAGACCACCTTAAAATCGCAGTGGTGTTTTTCAACTCACAGAACCATTATTAAAGTTCAAATATTAACAACCTGTTAAATTTATAATCACATGGGGAATTGAAAAGAAACCAGAAAACTCTGGTCCAATTTTTATCTCCTTATTTGTAGGAAGTCCCTGGGCAATATTATTCCAGTGAAAAGCAACTCAACACAGATTGAAGATTAACCCTTAAACTCCCTGTTATTTTGAAGGTCATACATATTTTTATATTTGCAAATATTATATTCCATAAGATATGATGAATTATACATTAACATCTTACCTAATAAGCATCAATAAAATTGGAAAGTAATAGGAGAAACTAAAAATGGGTGATGAACAGTTCCATCATCTCACCACTTAAATCCATGTGTGTAGAAGATAAAAAATAAATTACCAGCCATGTCATATATGCTAACAAGTAAAAATGAAAAGTTTCTTAGGAAAGTTTCTAATGTCAAAATGCCTTGGGATAAGAATCAAGAACAATGTTATTTCATATATTCATAATAATCTGTGGGAAGACATTGACAACAAAGTGTATTCTAGTAAAGCAAACTATTTAGGTCGGTAGAAACCAGAAGGTTCTCTGAAACACTCCAGAAGGAACTAATCAAACATGAAGCATGATGAGATTCGGCTTATTAGTGCAAGTAAGCACAGTGGTAACTAAATGAGCAAACAGTTCTCTCAGATGAGCAATGGCTTCCTACCCATAGGAGGCAACAGGGCAACAATTCCCCCTTACTTTCTTTTTCTTTTTAAAGAAAAAAAGTGAAAGGGAGAAAGAGAGACAGAGAGAATCAATTTTTATTGAGTTTTTCACATGGCTTTCATTGCTCAGACACTTAGTTGTGTATGTCAGTGCTGGGGTTTGAACCTCTGTACTTGGCAAGCGCTGTAACCGCTGAGCCACCACTTCAGCCCCGTTACATTTAAAACAAAACAAAACACTTTGGTCTCTTTCTCTTATCATTCCGTGTTTCATGCCTCCCCCTTCTCCTCAATCCTCTGGAAACAAGGTCCATGTTCTTCATTCAACTGAACTTGCCATATGCCCAATTAAGGTCTTCTTCACTGAAATACACATCTTAATTATATCCAAGACCAATCAACTCCACCTCCTAACTCCTACCAAATTTATTATTCAATATCCATCACAGCATCCTGGGTTAAGACTTTCTCATTTCTGACTCACACTTCGCAAACTCATTTTCACCTGCTTTAAATGTAAATAAATCATGAATTCCCTCAGTGCCAATATGACAGTTTTGAACCCTTCTTTCTTTCACCAACATTGTCTTTTAATGTTATACACATATTTGCATAACCTGAACCCAGTCCAAAATCTATACACATATTGTTTACTCATGCACCTAAACTCTCAACACACCTGATTATCCACAAACAAAAATTCACCTATTTTCATGGCACTTTGTCCAGGATCATACTAGTACTTTAAGGCTCAAAGTGAACACTTGTCCAAGGCAGCCCTAGTATTGTGGTAGAGTCCTCAAATCTTTGGGTGTCACATCCATTGGAATGCTCACAGATGCCTCACATCCAATTCCATCACTTCACTGAAGGTACAACAACGATTCCAGGACTCTGAAGTCCCAATAATAGTAAGGTAGTTAGAATAGAGGTAGAATTACTTTCATTAACACTGAACACCAATGCCTACACTCATTACTAAAGAAATATTTCACTGAATAAAAACAAAATGGAAAACGTGGCATATATTCTGATTTACACAATAAACTAGCTTGGCAACAAACTCAACTAGTTTTAAATTTTATCTCCATGAAATGCAAGGTAGGTACCATTAAGCAAGCAGTCCAGTAAAAGATTAGTTTCCTCACCCTCAAATGAGAGGAATAATGCTTACATCACTAACTTTAGACCATGCACACTTGTGTTTAGCACAAACCGTGGCACAACGGGAGCATTCAGCATATTGGGTTTCTTCTTTGTAACATTTTATTTATTTATTTTAAACAACTTTATTTTAGTTTTTCACATGGCCTTAGTTGCTCCAACACTTAGTGGTGTACGTGGTGCTGGGGTTTGAACCCGGGTCCTCGTGCTTGCCAAGCAAGCGCCGAAACCGCTGAGCCACTGCTCCAGCCCTGTTTGTAACATTTTAGACATTAAGGTTAACTGAAAAAAAAATAAAATAAAATGGTCTGGATGTTTTACGTGTGTGTTAGCTTACTTTATTTATAGGAAATGTCCTTTTGAATAAAATTGTTTATTTGTAGAAAGAAATAAGGAAAAGAGAACAAGTGCTATGAAATCTACATCTTCAATTTAAAAATCAAAACTACATGATTATTATTAAAATTTTAATCTAAAATTATTTTTAAATAACAATACACATTAAGTTGAAAACTAAAATTATTCATAGTGATGGGAGCCGAACACCTATATTTGATGGTAAATATTCATACTGTTTAACGAATGTTCTTCTTTGCAAATGTGCTTCACTTGCAGTTAAGAATGCAGCCAATTCTCAATAAGTTCAATTAACAGGAGAGTCCTAACCAAAAAGGAGTAAAATGAGCACTAGTCAATAAGTACAGAAATGAGGAAGGGGTCAGGCCAAGTGGGAGCTCTGTAGCAGAGCAAGAAGACACAAATATCCCCCACCACCATGTGGACATGTGGTAACAAAGGAGGGGAGTTGAGATGCCCTGTGGCAACCAGAAAGAGCTACAGAACAAAGACAGCAGGTGGCTCCAGGCTCCTGCAAGGTGGGCAGCTCCTAAAAATATAGCTTCAAGAAATAAGACCAGGGGCTGGAGAAGCGTCACTTGCCCTGCATACATGAGAACCTAGATTCAAACCCTAGTACTACATACACAACTAAGTCTTTGAAAAACAAAAACCAGATGAAAAAACTAAATAAAATTTATTTATTTTTCTTTCTTCTCATACTCTCTCTTCTTTCTCTTAAAAAAGAAATGAAGAAAGAAAGAAAGAAAAGAGAGTCCAACCCCCTAGTGCATCTCCGCCACCCTTACAACCTTTAAGATAAGAAACCAAACTAATGAAGAGACTCCCCTGGCAACCCTGAGCCCAAATGCTATACAATACTGAGTCCAATATATCTAAAATCTCATCTCCTCCCAAGCACCTATGATTGATTTATTGTTAAAAATGCCTAAAAGCCTACAAATTGCTTACACTTTGAACATTTAAGCTTAGAATCAAAGAAAACTCATTTACATTACAGTACAAATTACTTATTCAAAACATATAAAAATGACACTGACATAGCCTTTCACTATTAGGATGGAAGAAAATTGTCAGAGCCAGCCAAAGGGCCAAAAGGACAAAGAAAAAAGATTATAAATTCAGTGATTTTGCTAATTTGAACTACTAGTAGGGTTAAAGGCGGCAAGAATTAATTGTCATCTATGTTATAAACTCAGGGAAACTACACAAAAATTCTGAAACTAAATGATATTATGCAATGTTGTACACTCACAAGCAAAATAAAAATAGCTATGGGGAAAAAAAAATCAATGAAATTTGCAAGCAATGCAAAATGGTGCACCCAAGAAATAACTCTAGCTTGACTGAACGTGGAAAAGAGTAAACAGTAGACAATTCTTTTAGAAAAAAAAAAAGGGACATTTAATTTTAGAAGTTATAATCTTGATTTTTCAAATCAGAGTAAAATGTATATTTTAAAACCTAAAGTCAATTCTGTGTAGAACTTGAAAAGGACTATTAGTTTGAAGAAAAAAGAAAGAAATAGCAAAATCTCAGAAACTGTGAGGTGAACAATCGTATCTCATGCATACTGGTTTAAATACACATGAACGGAGATAAAAAAAAAGACGTGAATTGACAAGCTAGTAGTAAGCTACTTCAATCTAGACAATAAAAAGATCAACCTAGATGAGAAGCTTAGAGCTGCAAGTAACTAAAAATCTATTTCAGTTACAGAAAGAAACTTGGCCACAATGGTAGTACTTCTTGGTAAGCTAATGAGTCATCTCATTTTAGTTTTTACCTTTCCAGTATATTAAGAGAATATGCTGTGTGGCATATTCTTGGCTAAATTTTGTCATCAATGGATTTTAGCCTTGTGTGTTATTATATGGAAAGTTTAACCTTCTAACATATGGAAATGACAAGTTTAATACTTTTCATATGCTATAAATTTCTTTTAGAAACAAAAAATCAACCTAGAATCTTTCTGAGTAGATTATTATATACAATTTATCATGCAATCCAACAAGGTTTTGCATTCAAAGATAAGCTTCAAGTGATTGCTTCAAGTGTAGCAATCACTAGGACAGAGTTAATGGCGAAGATTAACAATAAGCTTTGCATGAAGCTTAAACTAGCACACTGTGGTAATTAAACTAGCTAACATTTATTGACTATTGAGCTATTTTATTTATCTAACCCTTCCAAAATCCATGAGACAGGTTCTATCACCTACCATTTTACAAATAAGAAAACAGCACCAGGAAAGAGTCAGTCAATACTGTTAAGGTCAAACAGCTAAGGGATACAGAAATCTAATGTTTTCTGGGTCAAGAGCATAAACCTGCTAATCACCATGCTAGAATCATTAATGCTTCTAACAAGAGTATTAGGAAGAAAGAGGTAATTTCCCCAATTATCCAAATGAAAAAATGGTGGCCTGAGAGGTCAGGCTAATGAATACCTCAGAGAGGAAGTCAAATCAAAGCCTTAGGATCATGAGCACACGCACCACTTACTCCCAGGGTGGTACGTACATCCTGTAGTTCACAGCAACAATAAAAAACAAAACATAACATCTATTCTTGTGATTATAAGGAAATGACATTTTGTGAAAAGATCATTAATGAATAGTTTGGGTTCCTCAAACTGTTACCATATTCTTTCCATTGTTGATAACACAAAATTTTGTAATATTTGTTTTCATTAACTAACCATTTCAACCCAGGTTCTGGTTGCTCCAGAAACTAGAGGTTAAGTAGCTTACTCAAAATTCCTGTTCATAAGTAGCATGCCAGGATCCAATTGTGGACCAACATTCTTGATCTCCCTGATCCATTTCCAAGCAGAGTGCTGTTTTAGAAGAAAATAACAACATAGTATAATCAAAGAATGATTTAAGCAACAAATGACACAATGCTAATTCAAAAGGCTGGAAGAGTCTATCTTTCTAGGCATATGGGATGGAGAAGGAACAGCTTTGAAATGAAAGTACACTGGTCCACTACAGCATGCAACACACATGGGATCATTGTAGACGTTGATGTCTAAAAAAATAAAATTGGAATTTGGATTGCAGTGAATAAAGAAAATGAAGCTAATGAATTTAATTTTAAATCACAGTACAGTAAGGCATTCCTTCATGCTTTTAAACTTGAGTAAGGTAACCCAGTGGTGATTTGTAAAATTAAGAAAATAGATGTATGTAGGGTTGAATTTAAAAAGGAACATATGGTAAAGGGAGACAATTACATCACTTCAGTCAAAAGGAATATGGCTAAAATGAGAACAGGTGCTATGAAGGTAGAAATATATATACATGTGCAAGAATAAAGGTATAATTTATGGAACCTAGCAATAGATGAAATATGAAGAAGAAAGGAAGAATATATATTTGAAAACTAAGAGACACATGAAAGAATTAAAAGAATTAAGAATATCATAAACCACTGCAGAATTTTTTTAGGTCTAGAAAACATTTGAAAATAACTCAGTTTCACAGATGATGAGGTAATTCTGCTATGTATTACATGACTTCATGGAAAGCCTTCATTCATTCATGCGGAATCTGAGTTGAACTCTGAGGAAAGGATCAGCTAGTACTTGAGGATACACTCAAGGCTGAAGGGGTGGGAAGAGAAACCAGCAAACTCACCAAGGAAGTACATATAAAACCACAACCAGAGAAAGGACCCACATTCAGGCAAGTAGAACAAAAAGCCTTTGGCCAGTACCACCAGTGAGCATATAAAGAAATTGTCAGAGGACCCACAGAGGCATGCTGCAGAGCCAAAGTCAGAATTCACCTACTTACTAACAGCAAAGGGCAAACTGCTTGTGTACCTTAAAGAAAGCACATCAAAATAATTTAAACAAAACAGCTTCACCTTCAACATTTGTTTTGTGTTTTACGATTTCAAAGATACTTAAGAAAATAAAATATAGGATTTATCATTTTATTAAGATTCACAAAAGAAATAAAAGTTAACAGTTAAATAATCATGCAAAATCTAACTTACTTCCAAATCAAAACCACGAACATTTAAAACAACACTATACTGAGACATAGAAAACACATCAACCCCTGGCCTATGTCTTGTCCAATATTAGATAACTAACTTAGCAAAAACGTCTCACACACCACTCAATGGAAAAATCTCTTTAAAATAATAAATACATTATTTTTATTTGAATTGAGACCTATTTTTCTTGGCCAACCCACAAAAATATGTTTCTCTTTCTAAAAGTTCAGGACATTAATACCAAAGTCTCAGCCAAAAGTTTATGAAAGCATTATTGCATTGGGTCTGTTTATGATTAAAATACAAAGTTCTCAGGAAAATTAGTTCCCTCTAGGGACTTAATAGGAATAAATCCAAAAGCCTAGATTTCTGCTGATATAATCAAACTAACATTCCTTGTTCACCCCTCAAACTTTCTCCAATTTAAGCTAAAGAGAATCTTGTGAAGTTAAATATTTAATGTAAGAAAATATATACTGTTTATGGAATAAGATATCTTTATCATAATGCTTACTATAAAAATGTTTTAAGAGGAAAAATATTTCCATATATATAAATTACAAGCAGGTAGTCCATTACAATAACAAATGTATTCAATGAAAGTATGATTAGCTTGAGATGCTCAAGTACATGAAGGAGATCCAATGCTACCAGGAGTCTATTGGTGTGTCCCTCAAAAAGGAAAGAAAAAGTAAAAGCATCCTAAGGAATAGAAACGAGTCATGGCCTCAAAGAAAAAGACATGCAATTCAAATGAGAGCTGAGCTAATGGCAGCCTGAACATGGAAAGGAGAAATGGGGATGTGAGGGATGAAGGGATTGAGAAGAAGAATCACCAGGGTTACAGGTACAGAAAAGTAATGACAAAAGAATAACATTGCTGTTGCAAAAAGGGGCAAGCAAGCATCAGAATCCTGGGCAATGTGGTCTTAGTGAACACAGCAGCAAGACAAGGTAACAACTACCAATGCCACACACAAGTGCCTACTCATTCACACAAGTGCCTACTCATTCACACAGGTGTTGTCCTGAGCTACTCAAATTCTGTTTCTGTTTTTATCAAGCATGGCATTTAATAAATTAGACATAAATATTTACAAAAGCATAGGTTATAGAATGGGAAAAGAGAAGGGAACATGCACTCCATTATCCTACACTTAAATGCAGCTTTAGAAATTCCACATTTGGTATACATGTCTTACGTAATACTTACCCACGCACTCCATGTCAATAACTGTTTCTGGTCTACATTTCAATGCCAAAATAACAGGGAAAAATATCTAAGGAAGAAATCACTGTATTTAGGGCCATCTCTGATACTTTATTTTTGCAACTGCAGATACCAATATTTTACCATCTCAACTTCATGTAAATTTAAAAAGTTTTAAAATATCAAGAACACTCTAAAGTCAGTGGTTTCCAAAGTAAATGAATCAGTACATCCAGAGACAGGATTCTTGCCAGCCAGGACTGTTTCAACTAAGCTAATAAATGATGGAAAATGGAAAAATAAAAGAACACCTGGACCTAATAGGTCATAAAATAATAAGAGAAAATAAACTGCCAACAATCCTTCATGGAATGAGAAAGGCTAGAAATGAGGCACTAACATCTACTGATTAAAATTTTCAAGCCCCAACAGCACATTCCATCAACACAAACCTCATGTCACAAGAGAAGCTATCTGCAATGAATCCAACAATCAGTCAAGAACAACAGTCCATTTGATTGGCAAGATGGCTTCATTAGTTCCCAGAAGTTTAAATTTTTCAAACAGGTGGTTTCTACACTACTATTTAACATACAATCCAAGGCATAATGAAAAAAATATTAACATAGAAATAAATTACAATAACACCTAATTTCAGGGCATAATAGGGGGAAAGAAAATTTTATTTTTTCATACAGAATTTATGTATCCAAGTCAGTGTAAGAATTATGAGAACCAAATATAAAACTCATATTTGGACCTGGGAGTGCAGTTCAATGGCAGACGACATGCGGTGCATGCACAAGGCCCTGAGTCGCACGTACACTCCCCCATTAAACAAAAAAAAAAAAAAGTCTCTTTCTAAAACAAGTATTGAGTGACCCATCCATCCTTAAAAAATCTTCCCAACTCTCTAAAAGAGTATAAAAACCAAACCCCCTCTCAAACTCTTGATTTTCCCTGTTATTTATTTATTGGGAGAAAAAGATGGACTTGAATGGCCTGTGCTCCTTAGCAGTAGGGAAAGTCCAATTACCCTATACCTTGCCACCTGTGTGAACAGCCTTCTGTGTGAGAGACATGCAAAGGGAGATGCTATAGAAGACATCGGAGTAGATCAGCTGAGTGGACTGCACAGATCACCATGTAGCAAGGTGATGGGACAGTGAATGGGAGCTCTTAGGCACTGCTAGGGGAAATGAACCTGGGTTGGTATCCACTGAGGTCAGTCTGGCAACATCCATCAAGGTTACGAACGTATACACTCTTATACAATGCATTCAAAGTCAAATGCACTTTTATACATCAATCTCAGACAATACAAAATGATATTCACGAGGGCTATCTGTTGCAGTATTTTATTGCAACAGTGAAAGACAGAAAACAACCTCAATCTCTATCAGGAGATAATAAGCTACATATACAAAGGAAAATTATTAAACTGTTGTAAAAATGGACTCTTTTAATGTATTCATAAAAAAGATTGCCAAGTTATATTAAGCTATTACTACTACTAATAATAATATATATCAGAATAATAATCTATATCAGAAGGTGAAAAGAGAACATATTTTATATGTACTCTAAAAATATTTCATATTTGCTCTAAAAAGTGACTGAAAGAACAGTGGGAGAGAAAGTATTATTTTGCATATATACATGTAATACTTGGTTTTGGACCTATGAATTTATTGCCTATACAAATATCAAAAAACATCTTAAATTTTTTTAAATGTGATTAATTCCCACACAGTCCAATAAATAAATCTGTATTTCATAGTAATAAGGAAGACCTCTAATTCTAATCAGTCATTTCACATAGATGTTTAATGATCTGTCAGGACAATAAGGAACAAATAGTTACACATCAACAGTTAAAACAGAAAACATTCAGGGAACAGTGGCTCAGTGGTTGCAGCACCTCCCTGGCGTGCATGGGAATGTGAGTTCAAACCCCAGCACCACATACACAGCAAAGTGTCGGAGCAACGAGGGCCACATGGAAGACTAAATAAAACTGATTCTCTCTCTCTCTCTGTCTCTCTCTGTCTCTTTCCTCTCTCTCTCTAAAAAAAAAAAAAATTCTCTACAGCCTGTGTGGGACCATCTTCATAACAATATCAATTCCATTAACTAAGACACTTTTGTGCAATACCATAATAAATAGTTCCTTTCTACCTGAAAGCAATTTATAAAACTCAATGTTAATTTCCCTATCAAAATATCTATACATAAAAAGAGGCTATACTCAGGAGATTAAATTAAGAAATTAAAAAGGTACACTATACACATTAATGATATATTAGAATTTATAATATGCCTATTATATACTGAGCATATATGAACCAATCATCTATTGTCTCTATAATAAGAAAAACATTCATCTCTAAAAAGAAATTTTTGCCAGCTTAGAGTCCCAGACTAATAGTATAATTCATTTTCATCCTAATGAACATATAAGGGCCTCCAAACTCTGAAAAAAAGTTCTCAAATACAATGACATGGTATTTTCAGTAGAGACTAGTAACCATATTATATTCAACTCAATTGTTTATATATTATTCAACATAATCAAATAATTTGTTCAAATATTGTTTTTCCAATAAAATAGAATCTGTATTTCCTGATAATTAAACATTTACATATTTAATTAAATATTTTAGAGCTTATAAAACTGACAATTATCTTGGGCTTTTAACAATATTGTCCCATAAAAACCTCACTTAAGTAGGAGCAGCTCTTGCCCTTTACTCCTATCACCTACCCTTCAAAGCCATTACAGGCAGACTCAGGTGGCTTTTCCAGGGCCACTGTGATCAACTGTAACACAGTAGGCCTCTTTGGAGGCAGGAGGAAGACTGATAGTGCTTGGTCATCTTTTAGGTCATTCCCAAAGAGTTCACAAGTGACCAACCGTGTGGATAAGAAAGGGTGTGCTCTCCATCACGTCAAGTTTTGCATGTTTATGGTGGTTCTAGGCATCAAACCTAGGGCAAAGCAGGCTAGACAAATGCTCTACCACTGGGTACATTCCCGCACTGTGTCATCTAGTCTTTCAAAGTAGGAACACTGCTTTATCTTGAAGGAACTTAAATTCTCCCCTCCTTTGTGGTCATTTAACTTGTAATAATTTCTAAATCTTCTTTTTCACTATGTATGGATCTGAGATACAAGCAATGGTGTGATCAAGTACAATGTTACAATAATTCAACTGTGGTAACAAGGTTTACAAATGGCCGAATTACTGTTCAATAGCTTTTTGTTCATTTACCTATAATTCACATTTTAGCTCACAATTAATAAAATCACAGTATTATACACCACTATGAAATAGTCAATTTACTTAATAAAGAGTCTGCCAATAATACATGAAATTAGAAAAAGAGACAATAACCAGGTGACACCCACCTGTAATCCCAGCTACTTGGGAGACTAATGCAAGACTATCCCAAGTTCAAGGTCAGCCTGGTCAGCTTAGTGAGATCCTGTTTCAAAACAAAAAACTGTCTAGGAACGTAGATCAATGGCAGAGAACTCACCTATCAGGTATGAGGCTGTGGTTCAATCCCCAGAACTGGGGGCCATGGAGGTGGGGATGAGGTCACTATATGGACTTTTTCTTTTCAATTTATTCACCCAAAATATATGAGGGCTTACTAAGTATTTACAAACAAATAGCAAACAACAACCACAAAGCCTGTGCCACTTTAGGGCAACAAATGGTTAGAAACAAGGACACATTCAGATTCAGAAATGTCATAAAGGATGGTGAGCAAAGACCCAATAGTGGAAGGCAATAGGGATGTCCTCCTCTTTCACACACGGGACTTTCATGTGATCCTTTATATGAAAGATAAGAAGGAACCAAAACTGAGAAATGCGAGGACCCCAGCCAGGCTGAGGCAACAGCAGAACAAAGGTGTGGAGAGGGTGAGCTGGTGTTAGAACTGCTGCTGCCTGGAAAGATCTAGCAGAGAGAAGCAGACACTGGTGACCGGGTAGAGAGGAGTCTAACATAAGACACAGTGGAAAGCCTGAGGAAGGCTGGGAGATAGCTCAGAAGTGAGGACATGTGAGAGGCGAGGGAAGCCTCTTCCCGGCAAGATGGGGGGCAGGCGGGGCACCAGCAGGTGGGAACACACAGATGTTTCTGCACTGCTTTTATCTTCTCAGTGGAATTAGAAGCAAGGTCACAAGAGGCCCATTCCTAAATTATTTCTGACAATTAAAGGAATTAACAAAGACAGGGAAAAAAATTACGTTTCTCAAAAAGTTTAACTTAATTCTAGTAAATATCAACATTGCAATCCAGCCTTATAATCTGGAAATTGCAGTTCTTAAAGAAAAAAATACTCATGTTGTCAGCCTTGTGTAGCTTGATGAACTAAACATTAAAAGATTCCAAAAGTGGGGCTGGAGCGGTTGCTCAGCAGTTATGGCACTTGCCTGGCATGCGAGAGGATGTGGGTTCAAACACCAGCACCACATACACGACGAAGTGCAAACAACAAAAGCCACATGAAAAACTAAATAAAATTGATTTTGTCTTTCTCTCTCTCGCTCACTGTCCCTCACTTAAAAAAAAAAGATTTCAGAATTAATAAATATATGGTTACTGTAAAGGAGTGTAAATAATATTCATGTGAAATGAAACCCCCAAACCCACTCCACCTCTCCCCTATACCAGCATGTGTACATTGTACAAACAACATTTATTTCAAGTGAATTTATTTTCTTTATAAAAAATTTATCTAGGGCTGGGTGTGGAGCTCAGTGATAAGTTTAACTAAAACGTGTCAGCCCTTGGTTCCATCCCCAACCCTGGGGTAGGGGAAGAAGAAACAAAAAGAGATCTACACTCTCAGGCATAATACCAGAGGAAAAAATAAATAAATAACAGAAGGCAGAAAAAAGACATGTCAATATATGGAACCCATGAAAACCACTATCAGGCACGCTCACTCAGGCCTCAGCGGGGGTACAGACATAAAACCACTGAACAAAATGTCTTAACACTTAAAATAGGAGCACATTAAGACCATTTCACGGCCATGTTCAAAGTAGTTAGGAAAAGCCTGTACACTGATTTTAAAAAGTATACCCACCTATATCACAAAATCTCCAAATTAAAAATGGCTCATGAATGATTCAATATCTACAAGCAGGCTGTAGGAAATAGGTGGTGAAAACAACACATTGTAGGCTAAAAATGTCAGTGCATGTTCTTAACCAGTATTGTTTAAAGAATAGCAGTTCTACCACTCATGAAATACAGAAATAAAAACCAAAATTTAAAAAGCAAATGACATACAGATGGGTGGGAATAAAGAGAGGTATAATATAAGGCAATTATTCTTTCTACCATCATATTTAATCCCACAACTCACAACAAAAATCTTCTTCAACACTGCCTGCAGTGAAAATATGAAAAGGCACCTGAAGGTCAGAGCTAAAAATGAAATGCACCTTTATCCATGAGAACAGGCTCTTTAATGTCTGATTCTAGCAGCAGTACTCACAGGCAAGGAAATCATTAGCTACTAACAGATTCCCATGAAGGTTAATCCATATACCATCCAAGATTGTTTTTCACTCAGTAGAATTTCTGCCTCACTTCTTTGCTGCTTGCAGACTTTTGAGACCATAGGACAACAAACCAATAAATGTGGTTAGTGATCAAGGAAAAGGAAAAATAGGTGTGTGACTTCAACTGCATTATCCAGATCCCAAAGCATATGGGTGACACTGGGCTTCCCTAACTTCACTCATCAAAAGGGGTCCATATCCTTAACAAGTGGCCAAAGAGCTGCCTTCCTAAGGCATTTAGTATTCTTAAATAGCATCCTTACATTTAATCATATTAAAACTACACACAGTTGCCAAAAACAAAAGGAAATATTTAAAAATGGATGCAGACACAGAGATTAACACTAATGTCATTTTTGTGTCAGATTATGTTCTTCAGAAAAGAACCAGAGATGGTTTAAAAAGATTAAATTTTATTCTAATTCTGATAAGATGCCATAGAAGCAAGAATCCAATTCTGAAAGGATGATAAGGACATTAGAAATACACCAGGGATGAAAACGAACCAGCACAACATACCAAATGGTACCTCCAATATGCCTGAAGAAAATAACATTTAAGACAATAAAATTAGTCAGGGATGGGGTGGAACTCAGTGGTAGAGTTCTTGTCTAGAATGTGCAAGGCTCTGATTTCAGTCGCCAACACACACACACACACACACACACACACACTCAATACAAGCAGAGTGGTTGCGGTACAACTACTAAACCAATTCTTATTAAAATGAAACACAGGAAGGAAAACAGCCTCTAAAAAGTATGTACAATATAGCAGAAACTAGGTCTGCATTTCAACCTGTAATAAATCCAAATCTGTCAAATTTATTTTCCCCATTGTTTTACACATGAAAATGAAGTTTCACAGAGTTTATTTGCTTTGGATACAGTTATACAACTAGTAATCTGAGCCAAAAAGCAGAATCCACTCATTGGAGGGGCAAGTTTCTAATCCTGACACATGATGTCTTTTTATTTTTAAGAATTTGTAACACTAAAATGCTTCTTATCTTTCTCAGGAGAAAATACAAACTGAAGCGGCCCTTCATACTCTGGGAGTAAAACTGAGGCCAAGGAACTGGCTTTTGTTAAAGACTTCACTGCCATTAAAGAAGCAATGACTTTGCCTAGAGTCCATAAGCAAGATGGCTGCAAGGCATCTCAGGAATTGACAAGACCACACTCATCTCAAGCTCCAAGGAATAAAAACTCCTTTGAGAAGAGCCAAGTGGAGTGCCCTGATTTGCAGGGTGATTAGGAAAGTTAGGAAGATTTGTCAGTATCCTCTGACACCCAGGCACTCGGAGACTGCTGCAGCCAGAGTCCCAGGAGGCTTGGCTACTGCTGGAGATGGCAGCAGACCTTGGCAGCAACCATGTGGTGCTGGTTCTGCAGGATTGCAGGATGCTGGAGTAGGGGGTCCTGGAGGCTTCCACGAGATTTCAGAGGAAGGCCTTGGGGGGGGCCAGGTAAAGTGGCCCAGGGTTGGAGTCCTGTGGTCAGCCCCTGAGAGGGCTATGCATGTAGATGTGAGGAGGAAGCCAAAGCTTCAGTGGAGACCCCCAAGATTAAGAAATGCCAATACCTTGGAACTACCTAGGAAAGCTACAGGAATTGAACATAGACAAGTCAAGAGAGAAGCCACATGGACTGAAACCAGCACGGCCATAGGGGCAGAGATACATAAGCCTTTTGTACAGAACAACATGATGTCACACACTCCAGATGCCCAGCTAGATTTTGGACTTGTTTTGGTCCCATCCATTCTTTGTGCACCCCTATTTGTCTAAATGGAAATATTTCCTATGTGCTTTTATATATTGGGCATATATAACTTCATTTGGTTCTCTACAGGGATTCACGTTTAGAGTTTGACTTCATTTTCAGGAGACTTTGGACTTGGACTTTAGGGCAATCTTACACTTTTGGAACTGCTGAGACAGTGGGGACCCTTGAAAATGGACTAATGCATTTTGCATTGTCAGACTGATGAGCTTTGGGGGGCCAGGGACAGAATGTTATGGTTTGAATGTGAGGTGTCCCCCAAAAGCTCATATGTGACAATTGGGAAGGCTGAGGTGAAATGATTGGGTTAGAAAAGCCTCAACCCAATCAGTGAGTTTATCCTTTTATAGGGATTAACTGGCAAAGGTAGGCTGGGAGCAAATGGCTGGAGGAGGTGTGTCCTCTGGGGCGTGCTTTTGGGTATATATTCTGTATCTAGCGTGGAGTTTCTCTCTCTGCTCTGCTTCCCAATGTGATGCCTTGAGCTCTCTGCTCCCTCTGCCACACTCCTCCACCATGATGTACAGCTTCACCTTAAGCCTTGAAGAATGGTGCTGGCCTTCTGTGGACTAAGGCCTCTGAAACCGTGAGCCCCCAAATAAACCTTTTCCTCCTAAAATTGTTCTTCTCAGGTTGTTCAGTTGCAGCAATGATAAAGCTGACTAAAGCAAGGTCAGTAGATCCTTCTAAGAATGCCAAGGGGCACTTATACCCCATACCTGTTCTCCACTGATAATGTCTAGTCCACAGTACTTGAAATTAGGATATATGGAGGCCTCATGGAAAACATGTGCTACATCCGTCAATCACTATACAGTAACACAAATTGTAACAGTGACACACATTATCAAAACACAACACAATAATTTGCAACTGCATTAGTATATCCAGGTGTGAAGAAAACTCTCTTAAAAGGTTGTTTTGTTTTGATTTTTGGTGTTATTGTGAGCAGGACAGATTTCTGTCATAAAATAAAATCTTTGACATTTAATCATGAAAACTAAATTTAATTTTACAACAATCTGGTTGTTTTTAGTTTCTACATTTGGTGTTGCTAGTGAAAAACAATTATGTTTGCTTCTACACAAATTTTGCAAAGGTTTGAAAATAATATTTTAAAAAAGCTTCTTCCTTTTAACATATAATTATCGAAATTTAGAATCAGAGGGTTTAGGTTATTTTTAACCAGATAATCAGAACAGTTATTTGGTTACTCAGTGCCCATGGATTAAAGAACAAACATAAAATGAACTACAACAAAACACAGTTCAGCTACCACTTGGCAACACCAGAACCTGACTTTGGTTCCCAAGGATGGCAGCAGATATCATGAAGCTCTGTTCCTACATGTGAATTTCTATAGGTCTTCTATGTTTCGATGCTGTGATCCTTGAATCATTTCACTGGCCTGTCTATATCTGTTGTATTGAGATTTCTAAATAAATCAATTCCTAATTTTGTAATGACGAAAGGATCATTTTGTATTTCAGAGCCAACTTCTTCATGTCATCTGGGTAATTCTACATCTGAGAAAAAGGAGATTCCCTTCTCCCTTTTAGAAAAGTCTAGTAAGCACCTGGGAAAGAAAGAGGATCTTCCTCTATTAGGGAGATAAGGGGAAAATCCAAGTTTGATGAACCACCTGGAAATAGGAACCACAGTGTCTCAGTGTGCCCAACACTCAAGAGTTCATCAGACAATGTGAAAACAGGCAACACTGAGGACCACACTTATTCACTGGCATAGGAAGGAAAGACATTTTTAAAAGCCTCCATAAAACCTGAATAAGGAGGCTGGATCGGTGGCTCAGTGGTTATGGCGCTTGCCCAGCATGGGCAAGTACACGGGTTCAAACCCCTACCCATGTACACACAACTAAGTGTCAGAGCAACCAAAGCCATGTGAAAAACTCAATGAAAATTGGTTCTGTCTCTGTCTCTCTCTCAATGTCCTTCTTAAAAAAAAAAGAAAACCTGAATTAAGTTTAAAAATATTTCTTCACTGTTTTAAATTTTCTTTTACCCTAGATATTAAAAAACATTGGTCTGAACCAAATTATAAAGAAAAATGAAAGTGGAAAAAATTTAAAGGAACTTACCTTTTACAAGAAAAAAAGGCATTGTGGGGACTATGGCTGTAGCTCCGTGGTAGAGCACATGCTTAGCACCCACAGGCCTTGAGGTGCAACTCCTAGCATGCACACATAAGCAAGCACGCACGTGCACGCACGAACACACACACACGCACACACACACACACACACACACACTCACACACTCCTTGTCATTATGCCTAAAACTCATGGCTTAAAGACTTTGAGACACAACACTGGATAGTGGGATTCCTATTTGGCTGGAAAGGGGCTAAATGTGAGAGTAGGAAACATCTAAGGTCACAGTGGAACTATGTTCTCATCAAACATTGAAGATACTTTTCTATCTTCTGTTCAATCTGCCAGCTAAATGAAGTTTTTCTTGATGGAAAGAGTTTTCCCTAAAGGTCAAGGCAGTCATTCCCCTCTCGCTAATCTTAAATGGTAGTTGGAAGGTGCCTTGTACCTCCTTGCTATTTCTGCTAATTGGGTTCAGGACTGTTCACCAAGAGAAGGTAGTGAAAATGGCAGACTCCTAATTAGCTTATATTTTCCTCAAGGTCCCTCCACTTTCTGCTCCTAAATACTTCCCATCATGTATTATAAAGTTCCTGCCTCCTCTTCTGTGGAATTTATTAGTTCCAATAAAGTGTGGGGATACAAGAACAAAGTCTGCTTATGATCCATTATCTGCCAATATTAAATTGCAGTCCATGCAGAGTCAGGGAAATGGTAATAGTTAAAAGGAATTAGAACTCCTAAAAACAGGGTTCCACATCAACACTAAGGGTTCTGTTGCTTTAGTTTGTTTCCTTTGATTCTCAGAATCAAAATTTCAGAAGCATGAAAATTGTTTTCACAGTAACACAGTAACAATGCATTTAGTTTTTCAGACCCTTCAGGTTTCCTCTGAGATCTTTCAAAGAAAGGAAGTCACAAGACTGACAAAACAAAAGGAAGTCCTTTGAAAGATAAACAACCCAATGCCTCTTGAGATGAACCTGATAGAGGAATGAACTACAGGCTATTCTGAGCAAGGTGAATTCTTCCCTGAAAGCAAAACTACTATTTGTAGCAATCCTGTGGAGCTTGACCCCAAGTGCTTCCTGATAGAGTTCTGCTAAGATACACCACTTCTTTTCCCCTCCCCTCTGGCCTTTGTTTCTCTGACACTTAGCTGTGTATGGTGCTAGGGTTTGAAGCCATGTCTCTGCACATGCACAGCAAGCACTCCAACCACTGAGCCACCACTCCAGCCCCAACCTCCTTTTTGTTATTGAAGTAAGACCAACCAATATCCTGACAGAAGGAAAGAAGATTCAATATCCCCTTACATAGGATCAGTCCCACACAGAGAACAAGACATTCTGGGCTTTCAGAGGAGCCACTAACTCAGCACTCCAAAGCACCCTTTTGTCCTTTCCATCTCAGCTGTTTATTCCCATTGGCAAAGCTGATGTGGTCATAATTGCCTTCAAAAACAGATAATGAAAGATAAGCTCTCTAGTAGGAAACAGAGCAAAAACAAAAGCAGTGAAGGCATATAAAATCTAGAACTCTCTTGACCTCTCCAGGGCAGCATAAACAGCCATCAGTTCTACCCTGGTGATCCCAAATTGTCAAAGCTGAGGTTTCATCATTCATTTTGTTTGTTTGTTCTACCATATAATACATTCCTTTATGCAAATCTCTGTATTTTCAATGAAAAGAAGTTAAGAGGTTTAAAAAAAAAAGCCTCAGGGGGCTGGAGCGGTGGCTCAGTGGTTTCAGCGCTTGCCTGGCAAGCACAAGGACCAGGGTTCAAACCCCAGCACCACATACACAACTGAGTGTTGGAGCAACAAAGGCCATGTGAAAAACTAAATAAAGTTGTTTCTCTCTTCTTCTGTCTCTCTCACTGTCCCTCTCTCTTTAAAAAATAAAAAATAAAAAAAAATAAAATTAAATAAAAAAAAAAAAAGCCTCAGAAGAGGGGACTCTGGGGCCATTAAAGGCAGATGACTCATGGGAAAGTTAACAGAGAAAAGGGACTAGACTGCCAGCGTATAGAGTGGAACCAATAGCTTCTTCTGTGTAGACAACAGTGCTTCCTTCTGGCAAAACAAAATTTAATCTGCAATTTGTTTTATTTTGTTTTTTGTGGTTCTTGTCCTATTAAAGAGATTTCACTCTGTTTCTATGAAGAGAAAACACCTGTAGCATCTATTCTTCCAGATATACAGACTTATTTCATACCAAATTTAGTGAATGCAAACTCAAAATTTTTTAAACTAAAGCCAAAGCAACATATTTTTAAGCTTAGGAGTCAACCAGTTTATCTCAGCTACGTAGAGCAAGGAGTACCAGTTTTTCCAAAACCTCAGTATCATATCACGAAACAAATACATAAAATATCAATAGAAACAAACCAAGGCACAGTCAGAGAAGGGGTAGTCTTTCAAAGCAATCTTTTATGCTTAAATAGAAACCATTTTACACCAAAATTACAAAAGGAGACTATATCACTTCTTTAAAAAACAGATCTGCAGGGGGGCTGGAGAGATGGCTCAGTGGTAGAGTTCTTGCCTAGCAGGTGCAAGGACCCAGGTTATATCCCTAGCACCACATATGCAACTAATTAGAGGGAAAAACAAAAACCAGATTAAAAAAAAAACTATAGTTGTGATAGTAAGGTAGAAGTTAGTTATATCCTCATTTCCTTACAATATAATTAAATGTAGTACTATTTCTAGAAGCCCTGGGCTGCCAATATTTTAATCCTAATATTGCTATAAAAATGTCATATTCAATATATGTAGCTAACTGTTGCTTGTCATTCCTGACCACACTGCCCTCCCTCTTTGCTTGACAAAGCCCCCAGTCCAATAAAGCTCCACAAGCCTAAATCAACACCGGTAATTTCACTCCCTTTGATTTAGAAGTGGGCAGAGAAGTAATGCAATTTTGGCTAACAAAACACCTAAGGGGCATTTTTTGGGGAGGCTGTGGGAAAGGGTTTCTTGCATTCAACAAGAGCCATTAAGAGGACAGAGACCTTGTTCCCCTTCCTCTGTGCAAGATGTGATGGTTGGGGCTCTGGAAATACAGGACAATCTGAAGCACAGAGTCAAGGCAGGCCTAGGGAGGGGCACACTGGGAAAATGGAAAAACCTCACTGAGGATGTTAAGCTTCAAAGACAGCCCTGACTTTCCCTCCCTCTGGACTTTCTGTCCTATGAATAATATGTGTTTCCTCATTAGGGAATCTAGTTTGTCTGTTATTAGCAGCCTTTTTTTTTCTTAATAATACAATGAGTCTTCCCAGTACTAGGCATGATTCTAAGCCCTTGGTGGGTATGCATCACTTGACACATCAAGTGGCAGAAGGAAGGCCCTCCTTCCTGATCCCCATTTGTTACATGAGTAAATGGATGGGTAGACAAGTTTAGTCATGTGCCCTGATCTCATAAAGTAAAAGCAAGCTAGTAACTAGCTAATCCAAAGCCTGTACTTAACTATCCAAACCTTAAAACATTTATATCAAAGTAATAATGCAATAATATCAATTGGTTTACAAAATCCATTATTTTGAGAAAATTATCTTTACGACATAGACTCTCCAGGCTTTACAAAAATTTGTTTAAAATTATTTCTATCGCATAGTATTTACATGCTAATACTTATGATATGATAAATAAGAGTACATTTGCAAATACCATCAGTGGTATGCAAGGCAAATTAACCTTTCGCTTGTTCACATATGAACAGTCCACAAAATTATTTTGGATGGTTTGTACGTCAAACACAAAATTAGATGAAATATGTAAAATGCTTATGATTTCTCTCCACTGATGTCTAAACTATAAACCACTATTCTAGTATTTAGGTAAAAATTATTAAAAATATAAAATTATTGAAATAAACAATAAAACATTCTCCCACTGAGTACTCACTCAGTTTTCTACTACTATGAACTTATTTTTTTAAAGAAAATAACTAATCAAGTAACCAAAACTATTAAAACATGCTCACCATCACCGATCAAACCATGAGTTGTCACTTCATACCTTTTTAGTACTGCTATTATCAAACAGTTGAAAGATACAAACTGTTAGTGAGGATGACGAGAAAAGGCAACCCTTGCACTCTGCTACTAGGAATGTAAATTAGTACAGCCACCATGGGAAACAGTATGGAAGATCCTCAAAGGTAAGAACTGAACTACCATACAATCCAGCAATTCCACTTACAGGTATGTATCTAAAAGAAATAAAATACCATATTACAGACATATTCGCGCTCCCATTTCATTAAAGCATTATTCAAATGAACAAGATATGGAAAAAATTTAAGCATCCATCAGCAGATGAAAGAATAGAGAAAATGGGGTACGTATACAGGAATGCTATTCAGCCTTGACAAAGAAAGTGAAATAAGCTAGGCACAGAAGGGCAAATAGCACATGGTCTCAAATCTTAAAAGTGGAAGCTTAAAGGTAAAATCGAAATCATATTGCCAGAGTTAAATGGCAGGTACCAGGAGCTGGGATGAAAAAAGTGATTTGGGGGCAGGGAAGGTATCAAGGATTGAACCCAGGGGAGCTTAACCCCTGAGCCACATCCCCAGCCCTTTTTAATGAGACAGGGTCTCACTAAGTTGCTTAGGGCCTCACTGTGTTGCTGAGAAAGGCTTTGAATTCATGATCCTCCTGTCTCAGCTTCCTGAGTTGCTGGGATTACATGCATGCACCATCGTTCCTAGCAAAAATGTATATATTGATCAAAGGGTATAAACATTAAGTTATAAGACCAATAAATTCTGGAGACCTGGTTTAAAACATGGTGAGTATAGTTAATAACAAAGTATTACAGAGTTGAATTTTATTAAAAGAATAGATCTCAAATGTTTTCATCACACCCATACACACACTGCTATCCATGTGAGGTAATGAATTTGTTAATTATCTTAATTGTGATGATTTCATATTGTAAACATATATCAAAACATCACATTGTACATGTTAAATATAAACAGTTTTAGTTAACCATGCCTCAATAGACCGGAAGGAAAAAAAACTATCAAATTGACAAGAAAAACACTGGGATTCTCTACTATGGAGTGGAAAGGAAAGAAGAGGGGAGGGGAAGGAGAGAGGCAAAGGAAGGAAAATATCTTCACTAAAGAAAAAATGAAGACATTAAAAATAACATGGGAAGGATTAGCTTCAGAAACAAATTCTCAGTCTTCCTAGGAAGGTAAGGCTTCTGTAAGCATGAAATAACAACTATAAATAGTCCAAATATGTTCCCTGATCACCAGCGCCCACCTTTCATGCTGGGGATGGAACCAAGGGCCGCATACAAGCTAAGCATGGGCTCTACCACTAAGCTACATCCCTAGCCCCTGGAAGAATCTATTTCTATTGAATGGTAAATAATTCGCCTTTCATGAATTTTGATGGCTATTCTGCACAGTGAACTAGTCAAACTCTAAAAATTTAAAAACCTAAAATAGGTCATTGGTACTTATGAAGGGCTAACTGCCTAAACCTGACAAAATAAACTAGATTCTGAAACAATATTATAGAATATATTTTTCTCATACAGTGAAGTTAGGAATAATGGAAAGTTAAACTTGCCTTTCAATCTTTTGACTCATTGTCTATCGAAAAAGAGAAGAGACTCAAAAGTACATTTGCTAACTACATTATCCAGTGCCAATTATCTGGGTTGCTGCCATATTACAAGCTCCAATAATTCATAATATCTGCAAATCTTCACAACTATTCCAAAGAAACCTTTGATCAGCACAAAAAATATTTTGCATTCAGGTTAGATGGACTCAGGCAAAGAGCCTACTACTTGAAACTCTGCTGGACATATGAGGTAGGATGTTTAACCAGTGCTGCGAATACAGTGATGCATTTATGTTACCTGTTCTTGCTTCTCCAACCACTTGTCCACCATTGGGTGACTGGCACTGAGAGATGAGCGAGCATTGTCCCTCTGAAATTGGTTAGACCAGTTACTAGTATCCCGAGGAAGACTTCTGTAGTTTTCATCTTTCTATTAAAAAGAAATTTAAAAAGGAATCTTATAAAACATCAGATCAAAAGTAGTAGAAAAATTATTACACATGTTTAAAATACTTTTTGATGTCTATAAAAGTAGCTGATAGAGGATCCTGTACCAATGTTAGACCTTAGAAATGCCTGTGCCAAGTACCTGGAAGTACAATGACTGGAGGAAAGGCAGTCACATATATACCAACAACAGACACAGCACTTCTAGACCTCTCACTCCCACCCTAATCAATCTCCCCAGGCTGAGGAAGTGCATCCAAAAAGTAAAAATTATTTGTCAATGAGACTTGGATTATCTGTTGATCATGACATCTTCTCTTTTATCCTTCTTTCCAACCTCATAATTATATCATACAGTGTCTTCAACAATTTATCAAAAATTTTGAAAACAAGGGAGATTAATAAAACTGCTGTTTCTTTGGATCCTTGTAGTTTTATAACTTTGGGTAAACCTTGCTGAGATTAACTAAACTATCAAGAAAACATCAGCGTATCACAAATCTGATATATAATAGATACTTACTCACTCTGACATATTTGTAACAAGTTATATCTTTACATACATACATTTTTATTAGCTAAGTTTTTAATACTCCCAGAATAAACAAGTGCTACTGGATAATTCTTTCAAATAATAAATTATATCTTGCTTTGACTTTTGAGCTTTAAAACTAATTTTCAATGTTCTGAAGTATACATGACAAATCTAGGAGGAAGTAGAGAAATTAGATTTTTAGTTCAATAACTAAATCTAAATTATCATCTGTAAGAAAAAATTTAAAACAGTACCCATGTTTAGCCCAGTGAGGCAAGGTAAGAAAAATGTAATATTCTTAATAATTTTTTATAAAGAATAGTCTGGCTACAAACACTATATACATGATTGATTCTTATTCTTCATTCTTTAAACTGTATGACATCAAAATTCTAAAAAGAAAGAAAGAAAGAAAGGAAGGCAGGCAGGCAGTAATAGAATTGTATTGTACAGATTTCAGGTGTGGACTATGATACTCTTTCTTAATGAGTTCTAACAGAGAATAAAAAAGTACAAATAGATAGTCTTGGACCTATGTCAATAGAGTAACATATGAAAATAAACAAATAGAAAAAAAAAACTACATTACCAATAGGAACTCTGATGAGAAGCTTTATAAATTTTTTAAGAATTAAATTGCAAAAACTAAAATCATTTTTTGAAATATGGTAGTTAAACATTATCAGAAAGTACTTTTTACTAGGAAAAGTCCTATAAGAAAAGTTTACTGGAAAGAGTGTTCATTTCTGGTACAGCTTGAGAAATACAAGAAATATAAGAAAAAGGCTGATAAGATTAAGGACATAGCTCCAAGATCAGGGATTAAACTGACCTTGCTAATAGGCATGGAAGAGAGTAAACCAAGAAAACAGAGACTCAAGATCTCTCAAAATACTAAGAGCCTTGGAGCTGGAGTGGTGGCTCAGCAGTTAAAGTGCTTGCCTCGCATGCTCAAGGACCTGAGTTCTAACCCCAGCACCACATACACAACTGAGTGTTGTAGCAACAAAGGCCATATGAAAAAATAAATAAAGTTGTTTATCTCTCTCCTTCTCTCTCTCTCACTGTCCCTCTCTCTTAAAAAAAAAATACTAAAAGACTAAGAGTCTTTCCTGAAAATATGAGCTTCAGAACAAACGTAATGAAAATTATTTTGAAGCATATTCCATAAATATAATGACCAAAAAACCAAACAAGCCACAAAGGAGAGATATAATTATTAGTGACACAACCATAAATGTCTAACAAGGAGAAGAATTGAAAACAGGGTGAAAACCAACTTTTATGTCCAAGATCTTGGTGTTTCCATTGGCTAGGGACTTTTAGTCATTACCCATGTGACATATTTATCACACCAACTTTTTGCTTAGAAATTAAATCATTAAACAGAAAGTCTGAAAAAGATATGTGGTCTTTTCAGTACAAACTTTCAGAGAAATGAATAGTGCCAGGTGACAATGGGAAGTTTGTCTTTTAAAAAACATGCCAAGCAATGGAAGTAGAATAGAATTTAAAAAATAAACTGTTTTCAAGTCCTAATGAAATAATTTATTTAAAGATAATCAATAAACACAAAATATGTTAGATGAGAAGTTGATAGTTAACACAGTGCAAGCATCCAACCACCTATCACTTGAAAAGGGAAAATACATCTGGTTAAAATGAAGAGCTCTCAGGCTACTACAGCCTTTCTTGGAATGCTGCCTGCAGCTCATACTCCTTTGCTCTCAGTCCCCACCATTATTCATACTCCTAAAAAATGGTCTTCATGGGCTCTCTCTATGGACTGATACTATGGTTTCTCTGGACAGGATCAAAAAATGTACAGTTTCAAAACTTTCTAACTTAATAACCTGGCACTGGTCACATATAAACATTTTCCTAAATTCATACTCTGAATTTCCAACATGAAGCCTTAAAGACACTTTGAATGCAACAAATTCAAAATAAAAATCAACTCCTAGATAAACTCATGCACCCTTTCCAAACATATTCAGAATCATCCTCAACTCCTTCCTTCCTTTATAATCCCCAGTCTCTAAATCATGTTAATCCATTCTTTGGGGGGGGGGGGGTACTGGGGATTGAATCCAGAGACACTTCACTACTGAGTTACATCTCCAGCCCTTTTTATTGTTTATTTTTTTAATTCAGAAATTTATTTGTTGAACAATCAAACAAGCTTCTAACGAAATAATATATAGATATATAATTTCTGAAAATTAGATTAAGCCCAAAGAGCCCCCCCCCACTTACGCACCTTTATTCTCCCCCTCCCTTCCCAATACATCTCTACAAATGCCTTAGGTTGTATGACATTACACCTTATCCAGATTTAAAACATGATAATAGACCTCCTTTCCCAATGCCCAGGGTCTAGCTCCGACCTCCACAGATGAGTGAAGACATCTGACTCTTGGTTCTCTGGGTTATGCTTATTTCACTCAGCATAATTTCTTCCATAGCCATCCATTTACCTTCAAAGGCTGCAATATCATTGTTTCTAATTGTTGAGTAAAACTCCATGGTACATATGTACCACAGTTTTTGGATCCATTCATCCAGTGAGGGACATCTGGGTTGTTTCCATAATTTAGCTATTGTAAACTGAGCTGCTATGAACATTGATTTCGCTGTGTCACTATAATGTGCTGATTCTAAATCCCCTGGAAAAATACGCAAGAGAGGAATAGCAGGATCATATTGTGGGTTCATCCCTAATTTTTTGAGGATTCTCCACACTGCTTTCCAGAGGGGCTGTACCAGTCTGCAGTTCCACCAACAGTGTGCTAGTGTGCCTATCCCCACAACCCCTCCAGTATCTATTATTGTTTATTTTCTTCATTTTTGTCATTCTGACTGGTGTAAGGTGATATCTTAATGTGGTCTTCATTTGCATTTCTCTGATTAATGGTGATTTAGAGCACTTTCTCATGTATTCATTGGCTTGATCAATGTCCTCTGTTAAGAAGTTTCTATTTAGCTCTTTGGCTCATTTATTAATTGGGTTGTTTGTATTTTTGTAGTTGAGGGTTTTGAGGATTTTTTTAGATTCTGGATATGAGGCCCCTGTCAGAGGAACCATAGCCCATGATTCTCTCCATTTCCGTAGGAAACCTCTTGACTCTTGATTATTTCCTTGGCACTGCAAAAGCTTTTTAGCTTTATGGCATCCCAATCACTTATTTTTGACTTTACTTCCTTCACTTTAGGAGACATGTTGAGAGAGTCTTTGCCTACTCCCAAATGCTGAAGTGTTGGACCTACTTTGTCTTCCATCAGTTGCAAGGTAGCTGGTTTAATTCCTAGCTCCTTGATCCATTTTGATTTGATTCTCATGCAAGGAGAAAGATATGGATCTAATTTCAACTTTCTGTAAGTGGCTGTCCAGTTTGTCCAGCACCATTTTTTGAAAAGGCTGTCTCTCCTCCATGTAATATTTTGCTCCCCTTTGTCAAAAATCAGATGTTTAAAGATTTGAGGGTTTGTTTCAGGGTCTTCTATTCTATTCCATTGGTCTTCTTTGCTATCTTGATACCAGTACCGTGCTGTCTTTGTTACTACAGCTCTATAGTATAGTTTTAGATCTGGTATGGGAAAACCACCTGTTTCATCTTTCTTGCTTAGTAGTGTTTTGGCAATTCTAGGTTTCTTATTGTTCCAAATGAATTTGAGAATTGCTTTTTCTATGTCTGTAAACAATGACATAGGTATCTTAATAGGATTGCATTAAATCTATATAGGGCTTTCGGTAGAATGGCCATTTTTATTATATTAATTCTGCCTAACCAAGAGCATGGAACATCTTTCCATCTTCTTAGGTTATCTTGGATTTCATTCTTCAATGACTGATAATTTTCATTGTATAGATCTTTGATTCCCTTGTAAGGTTAATTCCCAAGTATTTTATTCTTCTCAAAGATATTGTGAATGGGACTGATTTCCTGATTTCTTCATCAGTTCTATTATTATTAGTGTATAGGGAAGCTATTGATTTATGGGTGTTGATCTTGTAGCCTCCCACTTTAGCTAAATCTGTTTATGAGTTCAAGCAGTTTACTGATGGAGTTTTTTGGAACTTCCAGATACAGGAACATGTCATTAGCAAAAAAGGGAGAGTTTGACTTCCTCTCTTCCTTATTTTTATCCCTTTGATTTCTTTCTCTTGCTTTATTGCTCCAGCTAGGGTATTGTTTATTTTGAGACAGGGTCTCACTAAGTTGCTTAGGACCTTGCTTAGTTGCTGAGCCTGGCCTCCAATTTGCAATCCTATTGTGTCAGCCTCCAGGATTGCTGGGATTAATTGCATGCATTGCAGGCATGCACAACTATGACCGGCTTAATCCAATATTCTTTAGTAATATTTTATTCCTTGACCATAACTGTATTTCAGGATTGATGAGTCACTCCTGCGGAACCACAACAGTGGCTTTCTAACCACACCTTGGCTCTACCCCTACCCTCTACAAAAATGTTCTATACTGCTTCTTTGCTGAGGATTTTTCTAAAATGTATGTTGAATCACATGGCACTTCATCAATCACCGTAGGTAGCAGAAGAAAGTTTCAGTCCTCTGAGCTTGCTGTTCCACACACTCTTCTCCTCCTTCACTTTTGTTCTTTATGTGCCAAGACTTCCAAAATCATTACTTCTAAGAAAATAGCTCACATTCTTCAAATCCCAATTCAAATGCTACTTCCTCTGTGGAGTAATCCTGATTCTCAGTAGAACTAATAATGTCATACTTTTTGTCACCACTATATTCTAATTTTGCTTCAATTATAGTTGTAACTTATAATTTAGCTAATTTTTAAAATTGCTATTTCCACTGTTAGTGTGAAGGCTGGGCAGAGATCACCATTCACCTATAAACCCAAGCATTTAGCACAGTAGCCCACATCACTGCAGATGGCGTCTTCTTAAATATTTTTTGTTTCCTATTTATGTTTTAAGAAAATTGGAATTAAAAAAATACCCTGGTGAATTGTTTCAAAAATTACTAAGGGAACACTTTAAGATAGCAAGATAAACTTCAGTTAAAAGTATTTCCATTTACAAGTAATGATTATAATTTTAAATTTATAACTAAAAGATATATGCCATCGATGCATGTCTATTTCAATGTAATGTCACACCTTTAGTGATCTGGACCATCTGTGGCAAATGTGATTATTTCTAATTGCATCTAAAACATAGTGTGCTATTTCTCCATTTAAGTCAATTTTGACATGTAATTCATATAGCAGAGTACCACAGAATAATCATATTATGGGAGATTATTGCTGAGGATCAAAGGGCTTGTTGTTTTGCACAGTACCTGAAGATTTCTCTAATTTTATATTTATATAATCAATTTTAAGGAGTTAATGAATAAGAAAATTAAAACTGACATTAACCCCTTATACATTTTCTTAATTCATGGTAAAGCCATAATGAATCCATATATTAATTCATTGTGTGATAAAAGTTCAGGAAATTATAGTAATCTTAAATCATTACCAGTTAAGAATCTTGAAGATATATTTCTAATGACTATCAACATATATTATTGATAGCATCATGCAAGTCCTACTAGCATTTTAGCCATGTTCACCCACAGAATCTCACCTGATGTTTTTGAATCAAATGCATACAAAAATACAGGCCTGAAAAGCTGTTATTCTGTATTTACAATGAGAGTGGACCAAAAAAACAGCATTTCATGTGATGTGCTTTTTTCCCCTTAAAGAGAGGGGGATAGGGGCTAGAGCAGTGGCTCAGCAGTTATGGCGCTTGCCTTGTCTTGAGTCTGAGTTCGAACCCCAGCACCACGTACACAACAAAGTGTCAGAGCAACGAAGGCAACTAAATAACTAAATAAAATGGATTCTCTCTCTCTCTCTTTTTAAAGAAGGACAGAGAGAGAGAGAGAATCCATTTTATTTAATTTTTCATGTTGCTTTCATTGCTCTGACCCTTCAATGTGTACATGGTGCTGGGTTCGAACCTGCATCCTCGAACATACCAGGCAAGCGCAATACTACTGAGTCACCCCTCCAGCCCTTCTATCACCTAGTTCTGACCAGCTGGTATTCTTTCCTGTGGCAGCACGGTACCCATCTGAAGTGGATTCATGTCTTCAGGGTTGATAAAGTGCCATAACTGCTGAGCATTTATGTGCATGTGATGCATTTTCTATACAATATATGTTTAGATATTCACTATTTCCCATTGGAATATATATAGTATACTCTATTTAAAATTTGAAAATATTTTAGAATAAATAATTTTTAAAATGTGGTAGTCTCTATTCTATCTATGCAAGACTACATACTTATTCATTTATGAATCAAACTAAAAAATATAAAAATTTTGAATAAAATAAATTTCAATCTTCTATTTCTTAATTTAATGGAAAACCAAGTCATCACATTTTATTACTGCTCATATGTTTGCAACATGGTGGAGCAGTATATATAATTAATTAGAGAATGGACTTTAAATCTATTCCATTCCTTGATTAAACTAATGTCTCCATTCTGTGACTTGGTAAACATCAAAACAAAAACAGAAAGCTTCTTTAGACTTTTAAAAATCTATCAATAACTTTTAAAATATGTAAAAATCCTCATGATTATTAGATTTGCTAATGACAAGAAATAATTTATTCCAGTAAAGTCAGTGCTTTATCCTAAAGATTTTATAAGAAAAACACTGAAAGGAATTACTCTCCTTGTTTATTTTTATTTTTTAAATTATGTTAATCTTCCATTTAAGAGGGTGCCCCAAGCAGGCATTCAGCTTAGTGCTGGATGGGGAAAAGACTTTCCCTCTTGCCAGAAATGAACAGATGTTCCTGCTGTGATCAGGGATTTTCCTTATCATCTAAATGTACTGCCACATCATCAGGTGTCAAAAAGCCACACAAGCTGGGAAATGCATATTAATTTGCTCCTCCCTGGTAGCAGTGCCCTGGTTATGGAGAAAATTTAGTTCAGGATAATGAAAGTAAGTGTGCTTTCTTCCACTCACCTCTCCCCAAGCCAATTCCAATTCAATAAAAAGAAATCACACAGAACCCAACCAATGCCTTGAGAAAGAAGCTTATTCCTGCCAAGCTCAACTGAGACTCCAAGGCTTTATCTCCCAGAAACAGCTATTTAGCTGATGGTCAGATTTCTTGGCAAGCCTACATCCCTATATTGCAAAATCAGGAAAATTTCATGATTATTGTACAAGTAATGGGCATTTCTATGTTAGGAAAGGAAACTCAACTGCATTTCCACTTTCCTTCAGTGCAAAAATTCCAAACACCTTTCTAGAAACCATGAGGAATCACACCATATTTTGAAACACAAAACATTCAATGCATATAAATTTCACTTTTGCACCCTCCGTGCATCATATGGTTTCAAGTATTCCATGTGATGTTAAGACTTTAAATTTAAAACATTTTTAATGCTGTATTTGTGGTAGAAAAGAATTCAATTTTCTACTTTAACATTTCTCAAAGAAATGATACACAAAGAACAAAAGAAACTATTTTCAGGATATCTAAACCTGAACTTATGAGACTGAAATAAATTTAGTAATTATGTCTTCCAATTTTTTTTTCTAAAAAAATTACATGAAGCTTGCTAAAATCATCAGTAATCTCATGGTTGACTCAATGTAGCAGACTCTTTCCTTTCTTCCTGGCCAGAGTTGATCTTTTGTGCCTCCTGACTACAATACCAGAGCAGGACCTTGTAAGCAATACCAAGGACAAAGCCCAGAAGAAGATAACTATACGATAGTTTGTAAATTAAGTTGTTGTCAATGTATGTTTCTGAGCATCAAGTCATCATTGAAAAAGTGTAGAGAGAAAAAGTGGGGAGGAGAGGATAAGGAAGGGGGTAGAGAGGGAAAGAGATAAAGGGAGAGAGAGAAAAGGAAAAAGTTGATCTACACATCATAAAAGCAGTTCAACAGCCAACTTGTAAATGAAGGCAGAAAGTTTGGCAGTCAATTACATGTGTATTTTCTTTGTTAATATTTATTTTTTATCTATTCATTTATTTATTTTGGTACTAGGGATTGAACCCAGGGACTCTTCACCACTGAGCTGCATTCCCAGCCCTTTCCAGTTTTATTTTATGACAGGGCCTCACTGGGTTGCTGAGGTCCTCCTCAAACTTGGATTCTCTTGCCTCAACCTTCCAAGTCACTGAGATTATAGGTATGCAGCACCTTGACCAGCAAGACATTTTTTAATATAAAAATTAAGGATTTTATTCCAAACCCAACATAGCTTAAGAATCCCATATGCATAATACTTGGGAAAATGTGTTTCAGATTTCAGATGCTTTTTTTCAGATCTGGAAATATTCACGAGATATATCTTATGAATCAGACACAAGTCTAAACACAAATTTATTTATGTTTCATATATACCTTTTAGACTTAGTGTGAAGGTGATTTCATATGATGATATTTTAGAAATTCTGAGCATGAAACCAAGTTTCATGGTGTGGGATTTACCAACTGTGGTATCAGGTAAGTGTTCAAAGAAGTTTGGATTTTAGAGCATTTCAGATCTGGGGTTTTTCAGATTAGGAATGATCAACCTGTATTCATCATCATTTACACTAGATGCATGGCTATTTTGAAGCACATTAGTACCTCATCTGTGGTTTAGCTTTTTAAGGTTTTACCAGTTAATCATGGTTTAAAAAAAAAAAGTTAAATGGAAAATTACAGGAACAACAACTCGTAAGTTCTAAATTGCACACCATTCTTAAGAATGTGATGAAACCTTGTGCCTTTTCATATCCCAGCACTATGCTAACCAGAAGTAAATCAACACTTTCTCCAGAGTGTCCATGCTGCATATGCCACTGGCCCACTAGGCACTTAGTAGTCATCATGATTACAAAATCAACTGTGGCAGGATCACAGTGCTTCTGTTCAAATAACTCTTACTTACTGCAGCAGTAGTGATGCTGGCAATTCAGATATGCCAATGAGATATACGCCTACTTAATGTAAAAAAGTGGAAAGTTCTCAATTTACTGAGGAAAGAAAGCAAGCTGCATGCTGAGGGGGATAAAAGATGAACGGTAAGAACAAATCCTCTATCCATGAAATTATGAAGGAGAAAAAAATTGGTGCTTCTCTTGCACTTGAAATTATAAAAGTTATAGCACGGTAAGCTCTTAGTTAAAATAGAAATAAAACCCCACTAAATTTAAAGGTTCACTATTAACTATCTAAAATTTCAGGTATCCACTGGGAGTCTTGAAGTGTGACCCTGTGGATAAGGGGAAACTACTAAACCAAGCATTATTTGAAATCCCTGGTCACAAATACACTATGTGAAATTCCTAATGTTGTTGATCTGAGGTCAAACTATCAGTTTCTTTATTATCTGTAATTTCTAAAACAATATCCCACATATAATGAGAATAAATATTAGTACATATGTACATCATACTTTCTTTTTTGATAACAGGTTTGCTGCCAACTCTAAAAAAACTACTAATGAGGGGCATAGATGAAACAAAGGAAATAATATGTGTTTACAAACTTGCACCAACAAAACTGTAATGAGACAAACAGGAAGCTCAAACACCCATCATTTCTGTTGAAATGACAAAATCATTAGTGATAAACACATACTATCCTAAACTGCAACAGGAGTTTGTAACAGGAGACACTGCTGGCTTTGCAAAAGTTTTTAAATTTTAAAAATGAACTGGTCAAAAATCCAGAAATTTTGAAGGCAAACATTTATTATAGTTCCTCTGTAGCTCAGATTTTGAGTATTAAATATATTATTTTTAAATCTGTTTTAAACTGAGGTTAAATTTTGAAAAGAAATTAGTAACAAAAACTGAAAATAACTTATCCAGCTAAATTAATTACCAAAGCAAATTAATAATGTAAAAAAAATAAAACCTCCCAGCCTATATACATCAAATACTATTGTTTTCTTTTCTTTGAAATTTGAAAGATATCATCCATACTTATTAAAATTCTTCTGGACAGAAATTATGAAGTATTACTCCCTACATGTGATTTGACACGTGCTCAATAATTTTCAAATTATACTGTTACATTTAGTCTGGTAAGAAACTCAAGAATGACAATCATGCATACACACAAACACACACACAAACCCATGTACAAAAATAGAATTACATGTCTGAGAATTAAAATTAAATTTGCAAATAATTTTCCAGATGAGCAACATTTTGCATCACACAACATTTTGGCTTTAACTTACAACATACAATTGGCTAGCACCTTGTTAACAATCTCTACACCAATATAGAAAAATAATCTCCCCAAAATGGATCTGCATCAGGCTACGCACATAAAGCAATCCAATATACAAAAAGGACGGACAGTCAAAAATCTCTCATGGAGGTTCAGGTCACATAAATATAAAAAGGGGGTAGTTTTCTCTATAGCTTCTAGATCTGTCATGGAATGAAAGGAAAAGAAGGGCAAAACAACCTCAGTCAGGCAACCTGTTTGAACAAATTTTCCCAGTTGTTCCTAATCCACTTCAAAGCTCAGAATGCTGTGAAAAGTTTTAGATACAGAATTATCCCCCCCCCCCTGAGAATCAAACCTGGGCGTTGCACATAGTACACATGTCCTCCGCCTCTGAGTCGTAGCTCAGAGAACATCCAGCTTAACCTGTTGCTGTCTGAAAGGGGAAACAGGGATCCAAGAAAGTTACAACAGATGCTCTGGAGAGTTTGGCACAGAAGGGCAGTTCCCATGCTTGTACCTGGCCATCTCAATGCCCGACTGCTGTTCACGTCCCCTGTAATGAGAACTGCCACCTCCTTCTCTTGATCTAACCATGGATTATGAGGATAATGACAATAATTTCTGATATCCAGCCAATTGAAGAAATTGAACTCTCCCACATTAAAGTATTTCCTGAATTCTTTCATATAAAGGGTACAGGAATTAAATAATCGGCAATTACAAATCATATTTACAGCAGAGATGGTCATTTCACTGAGAAACAGTGAAACAGTAGCTTTAGGAATTGTCAGAAGGGTCTACTTTAGAATTGTGTTAAATTACAATGATTTTTTTCCAGGTATAACTGGGAATATCATATTTCTTCTATGAAAAGGGGGCAAAGAGGAAATAATTTTTTTCCACACTACCAAAATGTTTACTCCCCTTGGATTCTGAGGCACTGAAGAACATGACTAACAGGGAAGCAGTGTTAAGAGAAGATTTCATTTTATTTCTTGTTCAGTCCTTTATTAAAAACCGATGGGGCCACTTCATTTTCCTAGTACCAAAAGCACTCCACAATAGTCCAATATCAGGAATAGAAAAATTAGGAACATCATTTTGACTTATACTCCTTCAGCTATGTGTAGGAGGAGAAAACAAAATCCAGATATTTCAGGTAGGATTAAGTTTTGATGAGTCTCCTTCCTTCCTCATTCCTTCCCTTATTCTTCATCTTTCACTCCCCAGGCCATCTTTCCTTCTTTTGGAGATGAGATCTCACTATGCTGCCCAGAGTGGTCTCAAACTCCTGGGCACAAGGGATCCTCTGTCTTCAGCTTCTGAAGTAGCTGACACTACAGACACAGGCCACCTCACCAAGCTTCATCTTTATCCCCTCGGGTGCTGGGAATTAAACTCAGGCCTCAAATATGCTAAGCAAGTGCTCTGCCACTGACATATATTTCCAGCACCTGATTTCTTTAAATATAATAAACAACAAGAGCATCGTTTGACGAATGCTGCTTGACTCTGAAAAACAAATGGAATCGGAAACAATTTAAACTGATTTTAGAAAGTGCTACACATTTCAGACCTTGAAGGTCAGAAATCATTGTTTCAAAAACATACAACTCTAAAGGTTTCTCTCCAAACTGAAACTGTAAGAACAACAGCACTTTGCACAACACCAGAGACAGGATTGTAGGAAATGATCAAGGGAAAGTAAAAGTCCTAGCCTTATTCCACAATACCAACAGTCTTACACCTTATCTAAATGTGCATCACTGCTGTGATTTGGACCTGGAAGCTAATGTGCTGAAAGTTTAGAACCCAATGTAGCAATGTTCAAAGGCAGAGATTTGGGGAAGTAATTGGACCTCAAGGGCTCTGACTTCATCCGTGGATTAATCCTTTGTAGCTGAATGGATTACTGGGAGGGGGTGGAAACTGCAGGAAGGTGGGATATGTTTAGAGGACAGATGCAGGTGGGGTAGGCACAGCATCTTGTCCCTGCCCATTCATATTTGTCTCAACCCACCCTACCACCCAGACTTACCAGCTGCCCTGAGTTGAGCAGCTGTCCTCTGCCAACCCTACCTGCCTGCCATGATGATCTGCCTCACTTCAGGCCCAGAGCAATGGAGCTGGCCAACTATGGACTAAGGCCTTCAAAACTGTAAGCCAAAATAAATCTCTCTCGCTGTTCTTGGCAGGTATTTTGGTCACAGTGATGATAAACTGACTAACACAATCATAAATATTTTATATTAATTTACCTAAATATTTTTCAGTGAAATGTGATTTTTTTGAAGAAATTACTAAAATTTCAAAAAGAAAATACCCGCATCATATAACTAGTCTGCCAATATTAGCACTTAATTCTTAATATTTTTCAGCTTACCATTCCAAGACTTCAATGGATCAGATGGATTAACAGGGCAACCTCTCCACAGAAAGCATTTAATGGAAAGAAAGAAAAGGCACAAACTTCTGAAGAACTGAGACCATTGGGGATGGGGGTATGTGCAACTGTAGAATACTCATGAGGAAAGAGCAGAGCCCTGGGCCCAACTCCCAGTACTAAAAGAAATGAAGATCTCTCTCCAACCCCATCAGGAGACAAAGCATGTTTTCTGAGCAGGATACTCAAGGAAATTATTTTTTATCCCAAATAATGACCACAAATTATAACTTTAGAAAATATGATTTAGAGGGTTTTTTTTAGTAATTCCTGAAAGCTTAATCTGATTAAAGTAGAAACATAACAGCTGTGACATCAGGATGACCCAAGAAAACTTTAAGGGAAAATTGGGAGGATGTATCCATGAGAATGCAGCAAGTTTAAAACTAGTGATCAAAAGTCGGATACAGGGGCTGGAGTGGTGATTCATTGGTTATGGCCCTTTCCTGGCATCCACAGGGATATGGGTTCAAACCCCAGCATCAAATACAAAACAAAGTGTTGGAGCAATGAAAGTCACACGAAAAACTAAAGTTGATTCTTTCCCCCCCCCCTCTCTCTTTCACAACCCCTTCTCTCTTAAAAAAAAAAAAAATGTGGGAAGGCACCTCAGTGGGAGAGCACTTGCCTGCCTTGTGCAAGGCCCTGGATCCCATGCCCAGCACAGCTGGGCAGATAGACACATAGACAAATCAGTGAGCATTTCTCACATTCAATCTTATGGTTTGAATAACAGATGTCCCTCCCCAGAAGCTCTTGTGTGATAATTCGGGAAGTCTGAGGTAAAATGATTGGACTATAAGGCCATGGCTGATAGGGATTAACCTGACAACTGTAGGCTGGTAGGATGTGGCTAGAGAAGGTGGGAAGTTGGGGGAATGCCTTTGGGATACATATTTTGTCTCTGGCATGGAGCTTCTCTCTCATCCCTGGACCATGCCTTTCACCATAATGTTTAGCATCACCTTGAGCCCAGAGGAATGGAACTGACCTTCTATGAACTGAAACTTTTGAAATTATGAGCCCTAAAATAAACTTTTCCTCCTAAAATTGTTCTTTTCAGGTCTTTGGGTCACAGCAAGGAAACAGCTGACTAGAATAATAAGGTTTGAAAAACTTATGTCAGTTTTAACAATAAATAAATGTTCATTACTGTTATATTCATACCTTAAAGTTTCTTAACAGAAGGTATTAGAGGAATTTAAAGTATGACAAGGTAATTATAAAATATCTTATTTTAGAATATTCAATTAAATACACATTTAGTTATATATAAGCTCTGTAATAAGTTGGGGCACAGCATACTTGTTAAGAATATAGACATAAATAATTAATTTTGGTGTCAGGGGTCATACGTAAGGTCTCATATGTACTCAGCAAATGCTTTACAACTAAGCCAAACCACTAGTCCTGAGAGCATAGAATGTAAAAGTAGACAATCTAGGTTCATATTACAACTTCATCATATAACAACTGTTCAATGAGATGAGTTATTTAAATTCCCTAAGGCTCTATCCACTTACCAATAAAATGGGAATATCAATATTACTTATACTTTGGTGAGTGGTTAAATGAAATATCATACGTAACACGTCAAAACACACCAAGCTTAGCACAGTGCCTGGAAATAGCAAGTACTCAAAACAATATGCCCATCATTCCATGAAAATATCAAAGCCTCAAAAACAGATGTGGTGTAGAGATAGGATAGGTAGTGTCATCGTTTGAATTTTGTAGTATATCTCAACTAAGGTCCATGTACTCTAAAAGGCTGGCAACCCAGCGTAGCACTATTGAGGGGCACTATGGACCTCAAAGCTGTGGTGGGACACATGGGAGGACCTAAGGTCACTGGGATCATGGCCAGAAGGTTTGGTGGTACTCTTACTTGTATCTGTCTACTTCCAAGCTCATGGTTATGTGGTTTGCTCCACCATAAACTCCTCCACAATATGCTACCCTCCCTAGATATTCAAAGCAACGGGGCCACTCTTCGACTGGAAACTTCAAAACCATGAGCCCAAATCTTAGAATTTTTTGTTTCTGTAGTACTGGGGATTGAACCCAGGGCTTTGAGTATGCTAGACAAGTATACTAGTACTGAGCTAAATCCTGAGCCCACTATAAGATCTGTAAAGTTAATTGCCTTAAGTATTTCATTGTAGTAACATAAAGTGTACTAGTACAAATGAGAACCTTTTGCAACCGCCAAGTTGCAAAAGCCCTTGATTGGAATGTTTTTCTCCAAATGCAGCCCAGAACACAATGGCGCTGGGAATATATGCAAATTAAAAACAAGACACTCAAAACTGGAACAGCTAAAATGCAAACACCACGTGCACCAGTCTTAAGCAATATCATCTGATACTTTTCTTGTTAATGGCAGTAACTTAAGTGTCTACATGACACAACATGATTCTAATGGATGTTTATAAATTAAATAAAAACTTTTAAATAGAAACAAATGTTAAAGGATGATATAAGAACAAAATATTCTAAGTGGGTAAAGACTTTGTGACTTTTTTGAGAGAGGAACAGTGAGAGAGAGAAAATCTATTTTATTTAGTTTTTCATGTGCTGTAACTGCTGAGCCACTTCTCCAGCTGCAACTACGTGACCTTTTTTTTTCTTTAAAGAGAAAGGGACAGTGAGAGAGAGAAAGAGAGAAACAATTTGTATTTAGTTTTTCATGTGGCTTTCACTGCTCTGAGACTTCGCTGTTCATGTGGTGCTGGGGTTCGAACTCGCTGCACCATAACCGCTGAGCAGCTGCTCCAGCCCTCTATGTGACGTTTTGATCAATATAATCAATGCTATTTCCTGTGCCCACCTCTAAGAAAAACAGGTACAGTTGTTTCATTTCCCTTTGTACTATATGTAACTTTGAGAAGGGGCTCCGTAAAGATTCTGACTTTATTTTGGGCTTACATTCTTGGAATGAAGTGTGAACTCTAAAAACATCACATCAAGGTTTCAAATAAAATTTTTCTCAATAGAATCTTAGGATTTTAAAACTCTGAAAACAAATTATAATATTTAAAGCACATGAAGGCTGGTTATATTCCTAAAAGTGGCATAGAAATACATGAGACTAGGTTGTTAACAAATCAGACTGGGTGAGCATGGCACTCGATGTCAGCCTATGTAGTAACAATTATAACAACCACTCACTGTAAGTCCAAAATACACCATGTTCAATTTAAAGTCTTTTAATATGCAAAGCAGAAGTGTAAAATTTATAGTTTTAGAGACCTCTAACAGGAAATACAAATGTTACAGCAGACTAATCTAACATCTAGGTCTCAGCTGGATCTCCCTTGAAGCTAATGCCGCAGAAAATTAAACACAGCTATAGGTCTGTCACAGAGGGAACATGTGGATTTAAAGAACTATCTCAGCTCATCCTTTGGGGTTTTGGATGGTTACTATAACTCTGCCAGCTATGTGAGGCTCACAAATAACCAAAAGATAGAGAATATTTTCCTCAATAGCCAGCTGGTCAAAGGTGTGCTAATTTTAAAAATAAAGTTGTATTTTCTAATTCATGAACATGAAAATGGGTATTACACATTACTAAAAAATAAATTAGGAGACACTGAGACCAGGAAGCCAAACGGTTTTGAAAGGGGAGAAGGAGCAGAGAGAGGTAAAATGTAGAATCACTTCTTAATAAATAAGCAAATAAGTAAGACACTATTTAAGGACAGCATGCATTATTGATTACTGTATGCATATCAACTGCAAACTTTTTCACACTTTCAATAAAACAGAGTAGGCATTTTCAGGAAGTGTCTGGTGTCTGAAATATCATTGGTGACCTCATACTTGAAACTGGGAATCGAGCATCTTGACCTTATGTATTCAAATGCACATGGAACTAAGGCAGGGGTTGGGTTGGTGGGAACAGATGCATACAGTAACAGTGGCCAGAAGCACTGTTTGTATGACAGCTTCTACTGAAAAAATATATTTCCAATTCTAGTATAGCACTGATGGGAAGATGCAATATTTTAAAAAGTTGTCTTAAAACTAAAAATAAGTTAATATTAATTGATTTTCATTTGAAAATGATAAATTTGTACAAACCAAGAATGAAAAGAAGTGAAATGTCACAAATTCAAATATAATAAATGTTCCAGATTTTATTGTGCTATGATAAAAAGAAAATGCCCTGAAAGAAGATACCTCAAAATACTTATTTCACTCCTATTTGCAAACATACTTTCCCATTTCAAGTAGACTTGAAATTCTCACAAGAATGAGCTGTGGAATCAATAGAGAACCTTCACAGAAACGTGGACACATTCCCTAGACTGTTAGTGTGAGTGTCTATGTTTCCTCTCTTAAAGTCCACAGGCAATTCTAATGCACATTCAAATACAATCTTTAAGCTACTTAGTAAAAATGAAAGTTCTGGAACTCAGGAATAGGATCGTTTTTTGTTTGTTTATTTGTTTTCTTCACATATGTATCTGAAGCCCGCCTATAAACTTTCAGGGTTTCTAATAGTGCTTTATAATTTATAAGTTCTTCATATTTTATTATTCATGAATTTATATGAAACAATTACCAATGGCTTTAAAAAATGTTCAACTCCATAAACAAATATGTCTACTCTAAGAATCAAGTCTGATAAAATAGTTGGAGATGTCAACAGAAATTGATATATAAGGATATTCCCTGAAAAACACTTCTAAAGGTCACTTATAAGAGCAAACAAAATTGGCAGAAATTGAAATGTCAAACAAAAGAAAACCCACCAAATAAAGTTAATATACACCAACTATAAAAAGCTCAGTACATGACAGAATATTATTCAAGCAACCAACATTTATGAGACGTAGGAAAATTCTCTCAAAACAACAAAAATTAGGAAAATAAATTGGAAGACTAACTACAATGCTGGGTAATGCCTCATGAGCAGTAAGGACTGAACTGCCAATATGTGTGTAGATACAGCAATGCTAAAGTTAGGATACCAAAATGTCAATACCACTCTTCTTCAAGATTCCAAATGACTCATCTGCTTCTCTTTACCTTTCATCATTTGGTAAATGAAAAAATGCAAGAATTATTATTACCAGAAAAAAATTGTTAGGGGAATCTTAAAATATACTATAAGGAATGTTTATAAAAATAATTGTGTAGGTTATAGCACTTGTCTAGCATACATGAGGCTACTTGGTTCAATCCCAGTAGCACAAATTTTTTTTTCTAAACTTAGAAGATCGAGCCCACCTTTCTAATATAAAAGGAAAGAGATGACAGAGGTGTAATTAAGAAAGCATCTCTTCGAAGAGGGTACATGTATCAAGAGATCCTGGAAAGATGCCAGATGTGCCAAGCAGCTAAACCAAACAAAAATAATAAACCCAGGGGAGTAAGAAACATTCCCAGGTTTCTTTTGAGAAACTGAAGAGGAGAAAAAAAATCCTAATAATGCCAATGCAATATGTTTTCTTTATCACTTTATTCCCCTTTCCCTAATCAGGTAAGAACCCCTCTTGTAAACTTGTTAGCACAGTATTTATGTGAAATCAAACTAGGTTTATTTATTTTCTTAAGGGGGAAGAGGATGCATAATTTAGAAAAGCAACATATGTCATTATATATTTTTAGGGGAAAGGAACAATGGCTTCTAAGAAATGATAGTGAAAATAATACAAAGTCTTTATCCTTGGAAATTCCCAGTATCCTGATTCTTCTAAGGGCCCTCATTATGTCTTTTTTGATGGGACGAATCAAAGGCTCTCTAAACCCTAGTTGGCCTCTTCAGTCACAGCGACACTAAGGAAGACCAAACAGGTGACAAAATGATATAAGCATTCACACCGATTAAAACAGTCTTTCCCAAGATGAAATATCAACCACACATGAGATCTCAAATGAAAATATAGCTTCTAGCAAGATACTTTCCAAACAAGTGAGAGCAAAATGTTCTCTAAAACAGTTGTTGAAAAAGCCAAAATGCTGGAAACAGGAAAGGGCAAATATCCCAAAGAAGTCTGAAAAAAAGTAAGACTCCCTTGCCTGTACATCTTGCCTCCAAATAAAAGCATGAGAAAGTTTATGAAATCCAGAAAGCCATACAATCCTTGGCCTCTCCAAGATCATTGCTGGCTTAGCAACATCTATCGCCAAAATCTGTTTTTATGGCTTTTCAACTTCATAGTGGAATAAAATATTGTCACTGTTTTATTTAGAAAGATTCCACTTCTTATATGTGGGGGTGGAATCTCATGAGAGGGTAAGATACAACAGTGTTCAAACATATCATAATGGAATTTCACTGCTCATAAATAAGAAATTTTAATAGATTGGTATCACCGTTCTGAAATTATGTGTTGTGGTTACTCAATATGACAAAATATAAGCCACATAACTATGTAGACAAGTCTTTCAAGACTATCCACTTATTTTAACCATTAAGCATCAACAAATCACAAGACTATGAACACTTAACTAATTTATATCTATGAAAACCTAAATCATGACAAATTGACAAGAATTTATAACATCTTAAAAATGACCCAGCATAAGTAAGCTCTCATGGACTCAACAAAAATAAATATACTTAATACTTTGCCTAATCAGCAAATATGCTTTCCTTCAACCTCCTTTCTGAATATTAAAAAGACAGAAAATCTTTTTATAACAGAAAATAAGTGTTATGGTTTGGATATGAAGTGTCCCCCAAAGACTCGTGTATTGAAGGCATGGTCCCCAGTGCAATAGTGTGCAGAGTTAGGACTCTTGGGAGGTGATTACATGATGAGGGCTCCGACCTCAAGAGTGGATGAATCCATTAATGGAATAATTGGATGGCATTACTGGGAGAAAGTACAAACTGCAGGAGGTAGAGGCTACTTGGAGAAAATAGGCCACTGGGGGCATGCTATGGAAGGGTATATCTTGTCCTTCCCTATCCACATCCCTCCCCTCTCCTACAGTCTCTCTTCCCCTCACACACACAGCCCTCCCTCCCTTTCACACACACATTTCACTAGCATTTTAACACAGCTTATTGCTAGGTTTTGTAGACATGGATAATTTCATCTGATTATTCTAGACTGTTTCACAAATGTTTTATAATGACAGACAAACTTTATTTAAAGCAAAATCAGTGGGTTGAGTGTAGATCATTGAAACAGCATCTCTACCCACATATCACTTTCCTCTGCTCAGAAGCTGGAAAACAAAACTCTTATCTCCAGACTTTCCTGCAGGTCAGAACCTGGACACAAACTGGACTCTGCCATCATGGTTATAAAAAGGAAGTACTATAGGGGATGGCCTGTCTAGGTACAGTCTACATCTTGCCAGGTGAGAAGAGGCAATGTTAGCACACCTGGAAACAGCATAAGTTCCAGAGTAGGGTGTGGATTAAAGTCCTACTTCTTCATAGTGGCAGGCCAAATTTACACTATACCAGTTCTCAAAGATTTTTGGACCCAGCCTGGGACATTCTCTGTGAGCTCTTCCAATGTTTAATAAAAAACAAATTATAAATAATAACTCCTCTCATGATCAAAACTTTTTTTTGTTAAAAATTGGTAAGCACTTCTCTACTGCTGGTGGGATTATCAACCAGTGCAACCACTACGGAACTCAATATGGAGATTCCTCAAGAGATGAGGTATGGAACTATCATATGACCCAGCTATACCATCCTTTATTATTTATTCTGAAGAGTTAAGATCATCATATTAGTGTGATACATGCATAGATTCACAATAGACAAACTATGGAACCAGTCTAGGTGTCCATCGACAGATAAGAGCATAAAGAAAATGTGGTATATACACACAATGGAGTTTTTGAAGCCATAAGAAGAAATTATGTTATTTGCAGGAAAATGAATGAAACTGGAGACTATTAAGTGAAAGAATCCCAACACAGAAGGTCAAGGGTCATTATGTTTTCTCTCATATGTGGAAACTAGAGAACAAAAAAGGAAAAGAAGGAGGGGTTGACACAAGATCTTATGAAAATCAAAGGGAGATCAGTAAAGGATAGGGATGAAGGAGAGGGCACTCGGACTGGCAAGTGATACTGGTCAAATTATATTGCTGTACTGTGTGCATGTACGAATATGTAACAAGAAATCCTATCATTATGCACAACTATCATGCACCAATGAAAAATGTGCAAAGTGGGAAAATTGGTCTATTTGCTACAATTGAAACTATTCATAACGCAAAAGACATTGAATGAATAAAAAATAAAACCATAATTATCCTGATGTCTGCTAAACTACAACCTTTGCCTCATGGAAACCCTATTTGAAATTAATTTTTTTAAATTGCAAACCTGAGTTATTTATACATTTGTAAAAACCCATGTAAATGAGATCTATTCCAAACAAAAATTAGTATCATGAAGCCAATTCAGAAACAGGATTCCCCTTCTATGGAACAGTCTACTGCATGACAGAGTCCTCTAAAACTTCAAGCTGATCTTAGAAAGCAAACAATTCAACAATGGATGCTCATAGAATCTAAAAACAAAAATTTTCAGGAAAGTGACCTTAACAGTTAAATCTCAATTCAAAAAAATCAGAAACTAAAATATGTTCTATTGTTCCTAGAGTACTCTTCTCAGTTTCAACATATATATTCCATATAGGTTTGTTTAATTTTTCACTTGAACTAATAGAAGAGTTAGTTGAACTGCAAAGTAAAAACAAATATTTAATAGGCATTTTTACACAGGTGCAAAGGATAAATCAAGCAAATCCCAAACTACATCTATTTCAATGCTAATGTGATTATTACTATTTCCACATTTTACATTACATACTATGTTAAATTACTGCTACATTGAAACATTTTATTAAATCATCCAATAGATCTGCATTGAACATCCATTCAATAGACTCAGTGGAGAAAATAACAAACCTACCTTAAACCTCACTAGGTAAATGAAAACTTACAGGCATGACAGAAGAGACTAGGATGATTTCTATAGGAAGAAATGACTACAAGCACTAACAGACTTTTATTTATTTCTTAAAGAGAGAAGGGGCGGGGAGAGGGAGAGAGAGAATCATTTTTTTTTTAATCTGGCCTTTGTTTCTCTGACATTTAGTTGTGTATGGGGTGCTGGGTTTGAACTCATGTCCTTGAGTATGCCAGGCATACTCTTTAACCACTCTAGCCCCACCACTAATAAACTTTGAAAAGTAGGCCATAGAGATTGAAGTGTATTTACTTGGACTAAATAAATCAGATCAAAGACTCAAATAAATTAGGTCAAATAAGCAAACTGTATTGACTAGAGAGCACACTTCCATGTTGATGGGAAAAAGGATAAAAATATTAACAGCAGCCAAAATGAAGTACCAAAAATTCTACTTTCATCCTTACAGTCTCCATAGTACAATAAGTTCTTTAATGAACCTCATGGGCCAAAGTAGGTATTTACATACATATGTATAAAATTTCACTGTAAGGGCAAACTTACAAAAAAACAAAGGAGCCATCTATGAAGAGAAATGGGGGTGACCATAGGCAAAAGAGGAAAAGGATTTTACATGGTATGCATTTCATGCTGAAATTTTCCTTTTTTCTATATTTAAATTTTTTATTTATTTTATATTATCTGGTACTAGGAATTAAACCCAGGGGTACTGTACCAAAGGGCTGCATCTTTAGCCCTGCCCATTGAACTTATACTCCTACATCAGTCTCCCTAGAAGCTGGAACTGTAGATATGTGTCACTGCACCTGGCCAAAAATTTTCCTGTTTAATCATAAGAATATAATATCAATGCAAAATATGGATGCAGGGCTGGGAATGTAGCCCAATGGTACAGCACTTTCCTAGTATATATGAGACCCTGGGTTTGATCCCAGCACTGCTTAAATTATTTTAAAAAAAGATCAATAAATGTACACTATACATACAACTGAATTTTATCAGAAAATTCAAGCAGGATACAAAACAAGATATCTGAACTTTGATGTGAAAGTCAATAATACAATCACAAAGGGTCACAGCAAGGATGCCCTAGGAGCAAAATGTCTGCCCAACATAAGACACTCTTCACAGACACCACAGAGATAGGAGATATGAAGGTGGCAGCAAACAAGGAGAGGTGGTTACCTTCCTGTCACAGGCTTTGGGACTACCAGCAGTGTTCTGCTTAAGGAAGCCAGCTGTTGTAGACCAGCGTGTGGGGTTTTTCCTTGAGGGCTCTTCAGAAGAAAAATTATTATCACTGACAGAAGTTGAGAGGCCAATTAAAGCTGGATCACTGCTTCGTCGGACATGAAGAGGCATATCTGAAAACACAGACAAAAAAAGCATTAGGTTTAAAATGTGGATGCTAATTTCTGAAACTGTATGTTGGGATAAAGGTAATTAAATCCTAAGATTAAAGAGCAGAATGACTTTTGCCTTTTTTGTTTGTACATGGATAAAACCCAGGGATGCTTAACCACTGATTCGCATCCCTAACCCTTTTTTTTAAAATTCATGCAACTTTAAAATTATTTTTTTTCTTTTTTTTATTTATTAGATGTGAATAGAGATACAATTGAGGGGGAAACATTATAAAACATTCAAGAACTAATGTATATACACTTAGTTATCCAGGGCTAATGCCATATCAGGGATGTCCAGCTTGGGTTCCCCCTGTTGCTGTTTCCCCCAGAAGAACTCCTGAATTAAATGGATATCTCATGTAGGATAGAGATCTCCTTCTGAGATGATTCCCTCATATTCCCACCCTCAGTCTCCTAGGATTTCTTCCTACCAGATACCACCCCCAGGCCCCTCTCTATGGCTTTACGTGTCCTAGGGAGTCGTCTCTCTGTTGCATTGAGAATCATACAATTTGAAGCTATTGTTAGCTTAGCCGTCTAATATACTGCTTCCCCATGTACTCTAGCTTCCACAGATGAGAGATACCATTCAGCCCTTGAGTCTCTGAGATTGGGATACTTCACTTAGCATAATTCCTTCCATCTCCATCCATTTGATCTCAAAAGCCATAATATCATCTTCTCTAATGGCCGAGTAATATTCTATTGTATATATGTACCAAAGCTTTTGTATCTACTCATCAAGTGTGGGGCATCTGGGTTGGTTCCATAATCTAGCTATAGTAAATTGAGCTACTATAAACATTGAGGAAGCCACATCGCTATAATATGCTGATTCTAACTCTTTTGGGAAAATACCCAGGAGTGGGATAGCTGGGTCGTAAGGTGGTTCCATCCTTAATTTTTTGAGGATTCTCCACACTGCTTTCCATAGTGGCTGAACCAGTTTGCAGTCCCACCAGCAGTGTAACAGTGTTCCTCTCTTCCCACATCCCCTCCAGCATCTGTTGTTAGAATTTTTCATTTTTGCCACTCTAACAGGAGTGAGGTGGTATTCCACTGAATTCAGGAACAAGACAAGGATGTGCACTTTCCCCACTCTTGTTCAATATAGTGCTTGAAACCCTTACCAGAGCTATCAGGCCAGACAAGGTAACCCTTTTTATTTCGAGACAGGGTCTCACTAAGTTGCTGAGGCTGGCTTTGAACTTGCAAATCTCCTGCCTTAGGGTCCTGAGTTGCTGGGATTACAGGTTTGCACCCATAACCAGCAGAATAACACTTCTTAAACAAGGACAGTTGCTCAGTATGCTGAATACAAAGTCCACTGGTTCCCTTAAAGTACTCCATGGTGAAGATGTGTGCTGAGGAGCCAGCTCTGGGGGAAGACACCAGAGCCTGTATTTGGACTTCTCCACTTGTTACCTATGCTGCTGGAGGCAGGTTGCCCAGTTGTCCTCTGCCTCTTATCTCTCCTAACTGTAATTACAATGAAATAATATACTTTTTCCTAAAGGTAAATGAGGTAACAGTGCTTATGTGTTCAATAGAGAGCACCAACAACCATTATTGTTTTTATTAGCCCAGTACTTCTAAATAAATTATCACATTATAGAAAATAACAAACCTAAGCAACTAAACTAATTTCATATAATTTAATTATGTCTCCTGAATAAAAACATAGAACCTAGACAGTGTTTAGCTAGTCTATTAAAGAATTTTGTTGAATAAAATCTTTTTTCCAAAAAAATACTATCAGAAAGTGCCCAACACAACATCTTATTATCCCTAAGATAAACAAAATCTTGAAAGTATTATTACTCTATAGGAAGTGTTCGCTGCTATTCACATACACAATTACATGACAGACAGTATGAGAGCAACTGTATCACATAGAAGAGTTTTCCTGCAACTGCTATAACAAATCAATAACAAGTCCAGGCAAACATATGTATTAGTAGCTCTGAGAACATCCTGGCAGATAGGATCAGGGTTAGAGCTGAGCAGGAACAGAACTACAAACAACAGAGGAAACAATAAAGCAGATGAGTCCAGTGCAGGTAGAATCGGAACCAAAAGTCCAATTCATCAACTGTGTGAAATCACTCAGAAGCATGATAAATAACAGACACAAAGATTAAATTGTTTAATCCATATCCAAAAATAAAATACAGGCCAAATATTTGTTAATCCATAAAAAAGCACCCTAACAAAAAAAAATTTTTTTTAAAGAGAGAAGGATAGTGAGAGGGAGAAAGAGAGTAAAGCACATTGTTTATTTAGTTTTTCATGTGGCTTCAGCTGCTCCAACACTTCGTTGTACACATGGTACTGGGGTTTGAACCCACATCCTTATGCATGCCAGGCAAGCCCTGAGCCACTGCTCCAGCCCCTAATAAAATAGTTTTAACCAAAGATTAGTAAACTCATCATTTATTCAGAAACATTTTGGAAAAATTGCTGCTTTAGTCAATGTTATAGACACAAAGTCCTTGAGGATGCTAAAAA
>PVKS010005529.1:0-84515 GCA_004027875.1 Aplodontia rufa | reverse complement strand
CTAATCCTAGGGACTCAGGAGGCAGACGCAGGAAGGTCACAAGTTGGAAGCCACCCTGAGCAACTTGATGAGAGCCTGTCTCAAAATAAATGATAAAGAAAGAAAAGAAAAGGGACTGGCTTTAATTGCCAGTACTACTACATAAATAAATAATTTATTTTATGCTAGCATGTTATGCTTTATGACACGGCACTTTCACAACATCTTACCCAAGCACTTAACTCATCTGTGAACCAAGATATCATGGAAGCTTCCAGAAAGCAGAAGAATCTCCAGAGGGGGGAAAGCAAGGTTAGTGAGTGGCCTGGGGATTTAGTGAATTTGGCCTTTCCCTCCTGATTTCAAATCCCATCTGATACTTACTAGTTGTCAACTTCTAGTAAGTCCTACTTTTATGATAGTCTTAACTAACAATTAATATTTCTTTTATAAATAACATTTATTATAAATATTCATTGAACTCTAGCATATACCCAGAAACTATGCCAACAACTCTTTTTTTTTTTTTTAAGAAAGAGACAATGAGATAGAGAGAGAGGGAGAATCAATTTTATTTAGTTTTTCATGTGGCTTTCATTGCTCCAACACTTGGTTGTGTACATGGTGCTGGGGTTCGAACCTGTGTCCCTACACACGTAAGGCAACCATCATAACCACTGAGCTCTAGCCCCTATAAATATGATCTTCTTTAGTGTTTCCAACAACCTGACAAAGAAGGCATTTAGAGCACCAGGCCCTGGGTTCAATCCCCAGCAAAAAGGCACTGGCCCCTCTGGTGGGTGCCTAAAGCTCCATCCAGTGAAGGTCCAGGCTAGGGCTGATGTGACCTGGGTCCTTCCTACCAGCTGTCCCACCCCCCTCCAAGCAGTGGTTTCTGACTCTGCCCAACTGAAATCAAATGACTGCTAATGACCCACCTTACCGGGTCATTAAAAGAGAAGGCAGGAGATGTGCAATGCTTTATCACTTGTGATGAGTTCGCGAATGTCCATTCTGTGCTAACTATAAGCACGGTTATTTTTATGGTCTCCTCTTATTTTGTTCATTCCTCTCTAATTCTTGGCAGTATTTTAGGCTGTGAAACAGTACCCTGTGGTTCAGATGCATATAGTTATTCTAATGATACAGAAAAGCCTAACTGATATTACAATATCACTGGCATTTAAAAGATTCATCAAAAAGATAATAGTAAACTTTTTTCTTAAATTAAAATTCTCCTTTATTAAAAAAAAAAAAGTTTAATCTCCATGAGCGGAGTGCTTGACTTCAATGAAGAATTCTGATAAAATACCAAAACAGATTCCAAAAGATGAAAGAGATCAAAGGCATATCTTAAAGAAGAGAAGCCCACACCCTAAGGAGAAAGGACATCCACAGACAAACAAAAACTACCTTTGAAATCACAGATGGAAATCCGTCTTCCTTTCGGCATCTCTGTTAAGAAGCCACATCTCTGCTGTCGCACACATTAAAAAAATAACGAACACCCCTACAAACACATCCAGATGTTCAGGAATATTCATGACGTGCTTCCAATTTGGTTTGGACTTGTCCTTGATTTCTTTTTGATTAAGTTCCATTGGCTTCTGCTGGGGCCCATGAGATGGATGGCATTGCTATTACACAAATTTAGAGCATCTTCATATTATAAGTAATTGCAGAAAGTCTCTCAAACTATCCCTTATAAATAAAAGATTTATGTTGGAATGTCAGAGATAGAAGCAGCTCGCCTAGCCCTGAACCTGAACTCCAATTCTATCGTCTGAGATGCTAAATTAAGCCTCCACTTCTAATGCAAGGACTAGCACATTCAGGGAGAAAGAAGAAGAAGAAGAAACTACAACAAAGCCAGGGATTGACATAGCAAGGAGAAAATAAGCTAGCACCTGAGTCTCTTTTCCGAATAATAGAGTGCTAGATCCAAGGAAAGGCAAGAGCTATACTCTGAGGATACCCAGTAGGGTGGGATCCTTCCAGATCCTGAATGCCTGGTTGAAACTCAAAATAACTGAATCAACTGCCCAAAACAAATTTGCTCAGCATTTTTGCCCTCTTGTTTTCTTCCATTTAGAATAAAATTCTTGAATCTCCCAAACTGAAAGAAAAGACAGCTTCAAATTAAAACGTACTGCGGAACGGGTGCAATGGTCTTCAGACACGAGGTGGCCAGATAACCTCCACTAATGTACCCGGTGACAGGGGCGCGTCTCAGTGGTACAGCGCTTTGCCTCCATGCGTGAGGCTCTGGGTTCCTTCCCCAGCACCACAAACACGACATACGCACGTGCACACCACCACACTCGGTGACCCAGGGCCAGCTCTTTCTGCCATTAGTCATTTCAGCACACCAGAGCCGTGGTAAGAGATGAACGTGCAACATGAACCTGTGGACCAGGAGGCCAGCGTCAGGCATGTGTGGTGACAGCAGTCAAGGCTCACAGCCCTGCTCCAGGTGACTGGCAGGCTTGGCTCTCTATGTACCTACCTGCACAATCCCATTCCAGATACCAACCCTCCTCATGCCCCAAGCAGGCCCCTGGAGGACGGATGAGCCACTTGACCTGGGCCACTCAGGCTTCTCCAAGGGTCTCCTATTAAACCTCAGACAATGCCATCAAATGACATTATTAATTTGACCTCAGCAACCTAGCACAAGGGCTTGAAAATAAACAAACATTCATCACCTTGCTTTAAATTCTGTCTCACTGCAAGACCACAAAGCCTCTAGTGCACCACAAATTAACATTTTTAAATAGCCTATAATTAGCTTGTGATTAGCTCAAATAATTTACACTGTAATCGTCCATGTCCAAAGCATTAAATGTAAACATTTAGAAGACACTAGTTTTTGGCAACCTTGTTTTGATAATCCAGGACCTCCCTTACCTTCTGAAAGGCCCTGATTCCAAAATAACAACGCTCTTTTTCCTCCAAGGCCTGGGCAAGTGCTGGATTCTTCTGGCCAAGTGGCCTCTTTTACTCCTTGATTTTTTTCCCCAGTGAGTGTTAATTTGATTAGCATTTAGGCATTCTCTGTCACTTGTAAATGGAAGGAACAACAAAGCCCAGACTTTGTCCTTTTTGCCAAGTATTTGTATTTTAAAGAGAATGCTATTATGTTTTTTTTAACCTCCCAGGAACATAGGTTTTGTTAAAGCAAACAAAAAGTCGGTCATTTTTTCACTGCCTGGGAGTCAAAAGAGAAGAAGCTGAAGTTGTTGATCCACATTTGAAAAATCCGAATACTCTTCAATGGTCAGACTGCTGTATGAACCAGAACACAGGATTCTATAATCGTACCGCAGTCTGCAAAGGTGTTCAAGTTCAAGAGGATGGAAACGCAAATTTATTGCTGGTTTAGTAAAAAAAAAAAAAAACCAAAAACCTTCTTAATAAATAGTGGTATAGATGCCAAGATCAAATCCAGCACCAAGAGATCTGTTTATGCCCAAGTTCACTCCGTGCAATGTACAAAAACTGCTGACTAAATTGGGACCGGGCATTCGAGCACAAATGCGACTTTGTCTGAGAGGAGCCAGAGCAGGGAACCGCATTACCATCTGGCTTAAGATATAATGCCTCAGTGTATTTTGACATCAAGTGTGCGAATCCCCCAGTAGAACGCAGCTCCGACTCACCAGCTAATGGCCACTGATTCTGATTGCAATCTGCAAAAGTCAACAGGAGCCCAAAGCTGGAGAATAATGAGAGTTAACATAAGAGAAATAAAACAAAAACAAATGCCTTTCAGAGCCCCATCAGAGGGTGTGGGCTTTTGCAGGGCAATTCAGGACCATAAGCAACAGGGTTCTCATTCTTACTTTATGGAAACAAGAACAAGAATACAGAAGAAACGTTTGCCACCTTTGATTCTCAGCTCTGGGCACCTTTGCTACAAACACGGGTGACCCATGGATGGAGCTGGATTATTCATGACGTTTAAGTGTTCAGGAAACCCACTTTCCGCGTACTTTGTGGTCTGTAGCAAATTGCAAAAGAAGAGCAATCAATAAAACAGAACAAAACTCTCCCATGCCAAAAGTTATATGTAAACAGCTAGATCACGTTCCAGTTTGGGTAACCTGGTTTTGATAATCCAGGGCTCCAAAAAGGTACCAGGCCTGGGTGTCCCTCACCCTCTGAAAGGTCCTGATTACAAAAATAATAATGCTCTTTCCCCTCCCCCTGCATCCCTGGGCAAGGGCTCCCTTCTGCAAAAAAAAAAAAAAAAAAAAAATCTCCCATGGCAAAAGTGTGAAATGCAAACATTAAGATCACAGACGGGACCTACTGGGTGCATGTCTGGGTGAAGCCACAAGCAGAACAGGAGCAAGTGCCCCTTGTCTGCCCAGTTGGTGAAGGCACAATGGCGACTGCTTTGTTTTGTCTTGTGGAGGGGGACGAATCGCAACATTCTGTCCTATCTCCTTGGAGGATTAATAAACCAGGACCTGCGAAACGGCAGCATGCAGCTCTCCCCTCAGCACTCAGACCTTAGTTTCTAGATACAGTAAAATTCTTGTACTGCCTGGAAAGGTCTCATTTTGTCCTCAAGTTTTAACTTTGACCCAAAACATAACCTTGACCTTCGCTTGAAGCTCTTCAGCACTGTCCGCACCTCCAGGCCAAACCAGGTCTGTCTTCTAAGTTCTCTGTGATTGGGCAGCCAGGTATTGCTTTTAGGACCCCTCCTAAACGTCTAACCTGAGCAAGGGCCCTCTTCATTCCCTGCTCAGCACTGTAATAGTGTGTTTTCTTGTTTCAAGCCCACATTAAGTTGTGACTGCTTTGTGAGAGGGAATATATGTCTTTTATCTGTGCTTCTAGAAGAGCAAAATCCCAAATAACAGGCTTGATGCTCACTAAATGTTCTTAAATGATTACATGCAAAGCTGGATACCAACAAAACAGGCTGAGGCAGGAACATCACCATTCAAAGCCAGCACTGGGAACTTACCCAGACCATCAAAATTTAAAATAATAATAGAAAGGGGTGGGGATGTAGGTCAGTGTTAGAGCTCCCCTGTATTCAATTCTCAGTAACGTGCAAAAAAAAAAAAACAAAAAACTAAATAATCAAGTGTGATTAGGGCATAAAGAGTGGCAGGAGGCAGTGACTGCGGAGGCTGGTGACAGGCACAGGAGTTCATTGTATTTTGCTGTTTATGTATATCTGAAAATTTTCCAAAACAAAAAGCTAAAAAATTCCTGCACTCATGTGAATACATATTAATGAAGTATGAATAATGGACACTCTCCAGCATTACTGAAGAAAAGAAATGAAGAAAAAGAAACAATTAAAAGCCACTTATGATGGTTAATAACTTCATCCTCAAAGTCACTATGCAATATATTTATCCCCATTGTATAGATAGGGAAACTGAGGCTTGATGAGCGCCTTGCCGGGTAAGCAAATGAGCCAGAGTCTGAACCCCTGTCCAACTCCTTCAGTCTATTCCCACTAATGTTTCGCACTTCTCACCCATGCGACAAGCCCCCAGGGGAAGAACTCCCACCTGGGCTTGGAGTGGGAGTGGGTACAGTCTAAAGAAATGCAAGAATGCACCATGCATTCATTTATATTTCTAGTCCCTGTGTACCTGGGGAGACTCAGCCTGGGCTCCCACTTCCTTGCACGCACAGTTACAACGATTTAGCAGAGTCCAGGCAGGGCCTGGGCTGTCGACAAATATGCCATCGTCACCATGTGCTGCCATGGAAAAGGACTTCTCCATTCACTCTGCACCACATCAACAGCCACACCAACTTGTTTTCTATCAACATCCAAACAGATTCAACCTTAAAGATGCAGAGGAATCTAATGCTGCCAGTAGTAAGAGGCCACCTTGAGCATGCCTCTTCCTGGCCAGGGTGTCATTTTGACAGATGTCAGACTTAGCATCACTAGAGATGGGCCCCTTATGGAACTGGAAAGCTGCTGTCATTTCTGATCGCAGCTTCTCCCAGCCAAAAGCACACATCTTGCTCAGGGAAGTGCCAAATGTGGGGAAATACGGGCGACTTCCCTGCTGTTCACAAGCACTAATATCCCAATGCCCAGCAGAGGCTGCGGCTGCCATTCAAATCATTCCTTTAGGGCCCATTTGGTGCTAAATAAAAACTCTCCCCACTGCTATCAATTTAAATCAGAATCACTGCTTTAACCATTGAGTTTTTACCCATCTGTACTCCCCGTTGTCTTCATCAGAACTGGCCCTAAGGACACACTAGCAAATGTTTTGTTCCAGTCAGGAACCGGGTGATTAGGTCCTCAAGAAGTAGCTTGACATCTAGTCCGGAAAGTTAATTACTAACACAATTATCAAAACTTTTTTTTTTCAGGGTTAAATCAAGCATCTTCATGGGCAGGGTATCTCTCTAGTTTGTTCTCCAATTGACATAATTAACTCTTAAGGACAGTACATTTAAAAAATTTTTTAAAACCAAAAACAAATATCTAAGTAGCTCTTCTATCTACAGACTATTTCCTTAAGCCCCCAAATCCACCCCTAAGACTTAGAATTAAACCAAGTCACAAACTGATTTGATACATCAACCAAATGCTCCCTATTGACGGCTATTTTCGACACGACTTTTTCAACAAAACAGTATACATCATGCTACGTTTCTCCTTCTGGAATAGTTTCGGCTCTTAATATGCTCTTACTGTTTTGGTGGATCAGTCCTTCTGAAATCATCCCCCATTCAGCTCTGCCGGAGCTGCTTGCAGATGCAGAAACAGGCACTTAGCACAAGTGCTCAGACCCAAAGCTGCTCCAACAGGTGAGCCCAGAGCCAGTGTATGTAGGTGTCCCAAGGCGGAATTCAAAGTCTAGAAACATACCCAAAATCCAGATGCGACAAAGGGGAGCATTTTGAGTGGAAAGTCACAGGCCTGCAAGGAAGTGAGCTGCCACCAGAAATCAAACCTACAAGGAGCTGACCGCTGAGAAAGGGGACTTAAATTGCCAGCATCACGTGAATGGCCTTACGTGATGGATAATCTTAAAGCATGTCCACTCGGACATCTGGACTCCTGAACCACATGAATGACATCTGAAACATCCCACATCTAACCTGATTTTCAGCAATTTGGAAATTCCCCCTGACTGCTACAACTTGCCTGGAATTTACAGAAAGACGACTTGAACATGCCAATTTGCGATCTTCCATTTCTTGCTAACTACAGTTTAAAGAATGAACAGTCAAGCTTCCATTCTGGCTTGAATTAGCCCCCATCAATTTTAACCACCACAAGTTATTACACTTTTGATGGGAACTAATTAAGCTCATGTGGTGTTTTGGGTTTTTTCCCCCCAGACTGTCTTTTGCTGCTCTGGAACAGAGCACACCAAATTAGGCCCATCTGTCTAAATGGGAAAGAGGTCAATTATCTGACAGGCAGGCAGGCTTCCTTTACAACCTGGAAGCTACTTCCCAGGTTTCTGAATACCAGGGGATGAAGGGTTACCCCAAGTCTTAATCAGTTGGCATTTTAAGAGCAATTTAGTGCTGTATCAATGATCATCTTCCAATCCACAGCCACCATTTCCTTTCACAGTGAACTGTTTAAGGAGCTCAGTTTGCCACCATATTAGCATCCTGGGTCAAAACTGCAACATCAAAGCTTAGGGGCCAACTGAGTGCGGTGGGCCATGCCTGTAATCCCAGTGGCTTGGGAGGCTGAGGAAGGACGTTCACAAGTTCAAAGCCAGCCTCAGCAATTTAGCGAAGCCCTGAACAACTTAGCAAGACCCTGTCTCAAAATAAAAAAATTTAAAAAGGGGTCTAGGGACATGGCTCAGTGGTTGAGTGGTCCTGGGTTCAATTCCTGATGTCAGCTGATACTTCTCAGCCTCAGCTGACTCAGTTAAACTAACGCCCATCCCAGTGGATCACTAAATGGGTGAACGAGAAGGAACGAGCATGAACTCCTATTTGGCATGATACCACCTCACTCCTGACCCACGGGCTCTTTTCTTAGGTTGAGTTGACAAAAGAGGGTAACATGCACAGGAACTAGGCCTGATACCACCTCACTCCTGACCGACGGGCTCTTTTCTTAGGTTGAGTTGAGGAAAGAGGATAACATGCACAAGAACTTCAGTGCACAGTTAGGCAGAAACAGACCAATGGCATGCAAGTACCTGCTGGGTCCAGTCTAGACTGAGAACCCTTCTATACAACATGAAAACAAGTATTAATTTTAAAAAATCACCTATTCTTCATTAGTTCTAAATTAGTTACCTAATTCTTGTTTTTTTTTCTGTTCCTACCCTAAGTAGAATTATAGAAAAAATTTAAGGACAACTAAGGCTTCAATTGAGTTAGTACTTGTCAAAGAGCTTTTATTTGTTTTTTTTTAAGAGAGAGGGAGAGAGCGCATGAAAGATAAAGAGTCATATTTATTTTTTTATCTGGCCTTTGTTTCTCCAACACTTAGTTGTGTATGTGGTGCTGGGGTTTAAACCTGGGTTCTTGCACATGCCAGCCAAGTGCTCCAACCACTGAGCCACCACTCCAGCCCCTGTCAAATGGGTTTTGTTGTTGTTGTTGTTTTTGTTTGTTTGTTTTTTTAAGAGAGAGGGACCAGTGAGAGAGAGATAAAGAGAGAATCTTTAGTTTTTCATGTGGCTTTCGTTGCTCTGACACTTTGCTGTGTACATGGTGCTGAGGTTCGAACCTGCATCCTCACACATGCCAGCAAGCACCATAACCTCTGAGCTACTGCTCCAGCCTCATGTCAAATGGTTTTGAAAGACAAAGGGATGTTGTTGTTCCATACAGGTCCATGTAGCCTCTCACTATATTAGAAGGTCCCAAAGGAGTATCTGATGAGTAGATACAGAGGGCTGGGCCTTTTCTTTTGCCACCTCAGGAGGTCCAGAGGTCCCCACAGTAAATGAAACTTTCAATTTGAAAAGCATGAATCTAAAATGAAGCCAATATGCAGCAAATTTAATTGATGAATGTAAAAGTTTCCATAAGTTATTTGATCGCAAATGTTTAGCAGGGGAACAACAGCATACACTCAGGCTACATAGAGTTCCTAAACGATTCACTTACTATCTATCACATGCAAAGTTCAAATGTTCTACTAATTACACTGGTAAAGATCTTTTTTCTTGGGGGGGGGGTGGTACTAGGGATTGAACCCAATGGCACTTAACCACTGAGCCACCTCCCCAGCGTTTTCTATTTATTTATCTAAATTTTGACACAGGGTCTGGCTAAGTTGCTTAGGGCCTCACTAAATTGCCAAGGCTGGCTTTGAACTTGTAATCCTCCTACCTCTGCCTCCTAAACCACTGGGATTATAGGCAAGCACCACGACATTCAACTTTTGAAACACGTAAAGACCTTTAGGTCTTTATAAAGCAGCTAAATGAATCTCAACATCCCTAAATGAGAGGGGAGAATAGTATCATGAAAGATGGTGATCACAAAAAGATCTCAATGACATGGAGATTAAGAAAAAAAGCAAGAAGTGATAATATATCAGGTCATATTACAGATAAAATGTCCAGAGAAACACTGAAGGACCACCTCTAACGTCTCAGGCTTATCACTGGGTCAGAGGGTACGGGTGATTTCTTACTTCTTTAAATTTTTATTTTCTTTTTAAAACATAGAAAAGAAGGAAAGGGAAGAAAAGGAAGAGGGAAAGGAAGGGTGAAAAGAAATTGCCTAGATAACCTCTGGGCTTAGAATCAATAAAAATGTAGTATACCCTGGTTAATAGTAAAAACATCCTTCTTGCCTTAAATTTTAAAAGCAAAAGCAAAAAATCCAGTCTTTTAACGCCTCCCCAGATGTGGTCATGTTGCCTCGGCCAACACACCTTCAATTTACCACCTGCAGAAAACACAGGTTGGTCTTTTGGGGACCTGATTTTTTGGTGGGTGCTAGGACAGCAGCCTGTAGACGGGAGTTCCAGGGGACTCTAGGCCAGGAACATGAGTGGGAAGCACTATGCTCAGCAGGAGCGCATTCCAGTTCACCCTCTCACCAGGTCCAGGTCCTGGGAAACCCGCCGCTTCCGCAGCTCCTCCATCCTCTCGCAGACATCCGAGAAGCAGGTGTTGTAGTAATCTGCATACTGCTGTGCCAGGTCATCGATGTTCCCCAGCGAACCATCCTAAAGGAGAGGAGGGCGGGGAAGAGACAGGAAAAGAACAAAGGCAGTCAGGTCTCCTCAGCTCCCACTGGAAAAGCCCCACAGCCATCTGATCTCACTCTGCACAGCATTTATAGTAATAATGGCTGACCTCCATTACGTGGGGGCATGGGCCACGCTATATCCCCTAAGTGAGAGCTAACCCTCAGGACAGCCCTCTGAAATGTTCTCTTCCTCACTGTACCAATGAGCAAACATAGCTGAAAGCAGGTGGGTGATGCCCCAGATCCCAGAGCACACAAGCAAAGCTGCCAGCCCTCCAAGCCCTAGGCATCCCCGTGCCAAAGCCATGGCATCAGCCCCGCTTCTCTGCCTGCGTGGCATAGAGAGGAGAGGCCAGGAAGCACCTTTAGCCAAGGCATCATGTGAGTGACAGGGGCATGGCCACTCAGCTGTGGCCAGGGCCACAAGGGCACCTGAAAGAGACAGATACCAGGCCCTCCTCCCAGACATTCTGAACAGAGCCTGAGAACTCAGGTATCCCCAAGGATGCTGCATATCACACCCTCCCGCAAGACCCTTCAATAGGCAGAAAGCCCTCTTCAGCAGTCATTGGTATTCATTAGTATTCATCAGTCAGTATTGTGGTCATTAATATTCATGTTATTCATCAGACTTATTATTCATTAGCCATTCCAAGCACAGGTGCAAGAGCACATGCTAAGAATTCATCTGAGTCAGTATGCATCACTTGTCCCTTCCTGAAGCAGGTGCACAGATGGTGGTGAAGGAGCTGACCCTCCCACACCCCCGGTCTGAGGCAGCCCACTGGCTAAGTGGCCTCAGCCTCCCTGCTCACCCTACAGTGACACTGGAGGAGTGACAGCACCTACCTAGCAGTGAGCACTAAGAGAGAAGCTGCGTGTGGCACCACGCTGCCAGGCGTCTAGAGAGTGCTCGAAACTTGGGTAGCTGTCATTCACCATGAGACTGAGTTTCACACCTCAGGAGCTGGATTCCTCAACACCCATCTGAACACACGGGGAGAGGACAGAGATGCTGCCTACTCCTGTGAGTTACCCTGTTTCTTCTTCTCTCAGCCCATCCATTCAGAGAGACACCGCACCGCCTCTCCTCTGTCCTCTTTCAATCTCCTTATCCTTTGGTATGAATAAATGACTTTACCAACACAACCAAGTAATGTGATTTTACCTAAACAACAAGGGGAAAGACAACTTTCAGACGACTGAAAAGGTGCACCCACGTTCCCCACGCTCTCCAGCCCCTTCTGTTACCAATGCCGTGCCTCCCCCACAGCACTAAGTAGCCAGATGCAAGCAGGCATGGGGGCGAGACTTGCCCTGAAAGGTTTCCACTAAAACTCCAAGTCCTGGTCAGGAGACCTGGGTCACAGCGGGTGATGGTCGCACCCCACTTCTGCATTCCCTGATTTTAGGAACTAAGGGGAGAGGAGAAACAGAAATTGAAAGAAATGGTTTTTTAGAAATGTCCCTTCTGGGGCTGGTGCGGTGGCTCAGTGGTGACGGTGCTTGCCTGGCAAGCACAAGTATGCGGGTTCAAACCCCAGCTCCACGTACACAACCAAGTAGTCAAGAAATGCAAACCACATGAAAAACTAAAAATAAAATTGATTCTGTCTTCCTCTCTCATTCACTATCCCTCTCTTAAAAAAATAAGAAAGAAAAAGAAAAAAGAAAAGAAAGAAATGCTCCTTCCTTTCCCATGATAACATGTTCTGCATTTCAGGTAAGTGCGTGCCTCAAAGTTCCTAGTACAGAGCTAGTCTGGACTCTCACAAGGTCAGCAAGATCTTTGGACATTTAAACATGCCTGGGCAAAAGCCTTTCTCTCCCCAGTGTGCCTGAGATGACGGGCTAGACGCAGCAGTTGAGTGGGAGACCCCTCCGCCTGACCTTTCTGCTGTTCCCCGCAGGGACATAACATCGGCCAAGATGGAACTTGGCTGTGGACCTCAGAGGACATGCACAGGGTGGTCACCTGCCAGCCCACCCTTCCTCTACTGCCCCCAGTGAAGAAACTGTCTGAAAGCAGAATCTCCTTGGAGAGAGAAGCCAAGCTAGCACAGCTCAAGGTGGGGTTCGTGAAATACAGCATGACAAATCCATGCCTGATCCTGAAGACTGCTCTGACTTGTCGCAACCACACAGGGGGGCAGGGGACGAACATGGACAACCTCCCTGCTACTATTCCTCTCTCTCTCTCCACCTGCCAATTTGCCCCAACCCAGGCACCTTCACCTTGCTCGACAGAGATATGACCCAGTCTCCTTCCACCAAGAATCTTCCATGCTGCCCCATCATACATACAAAAGAAATCCCAGAGGTGCCAGCCCAGCTTTCAGTCCCCTTCACCTCTGGCTCCCTGACCCAGTTGGGACCAAAAAGAAAGCGAAGCCCTGTGGACTGGAGAGGAGCCAGGGAGCAGCAGGCAGCTTCCTCCAGTAGGGAAAGGAGGCACAAGGCAGACTCTCACCCCACAACGCCTACCTCACCACCTTGCGCCCCAAAGCAGAAACACCCCAGGAGCAAGGAGGGCAGGAGGGCAGGACCCACGGCCACACATGATCTCTGAACACCAGCTCACAGCAGCTAGGAGAGCAATGCTGAGCCACTCGGAGGTGAGGGCTCAAGTGCACGGCTGCCCTGGCCATTCCAGATGTACCTGGGCAGTTCCCAGGACAAAGGGAACTTTGACACAGGACACCCGCCTTCCATAAGCCAGGAGTTTGCTTGCACTGCAAAGGAGCAAACCCCCAGCATTTCTCTTCACTGAAGCATCTCCTACTGTCTTAGCATGTGCTGAAAGATAAAGAAGCACCCTCTCGGAGCATGCAGAGGTGGAGGGGAGCAGGGTTGGCAACAACCGTACCCGGGAATCTTCTTTTATGAGTTACATCCTGGATCCCCACCGCTACCAGGGCTCCGGGAAGATCCTGGGCTATTCAGAGTGGTCTTAGTCTCTCAGGAATGTGATGCTATCCTCATCAAGAAATTTCTGTCTTCCTCCACCAGGGAAACAGACCATCCACGCCTTCTAATTCCCAAGCGAACTTGCAAAAGGGGCTGCAGCGTATACCCTCTGTTCTGGCCTGCTGATCTTGAATGGAACTCCATCCCTCTCTCACACTCAGAGGCACTAAGAGTTGTGCTGTTCACGCCGAAGCACTTCCATCTGGCCTCCTGGCGTCTCTCAGAAGTTACCAGTTTTCACATTTGTGCACGGTATGACCCGTCACAACTGACTATGTTTGTGGAATAATCCAAGACCAGAACAATACTAAAAGACTATTTATATGCTCATGTTCAGCAAAATCCCCCCTCTTTTCTCTCCTCTCTCATGTATCCTAAAGACACCTTCAAAGTCAACTCTCCCCTTCAGTTCTGAAGTTTGCCAGCTACCAATCTTTTTTCCCACTAGTGGAAAAGTTTAATTCCCTCTTTCACTGTGAATCACTCAAAACTCCCCCAGTAATTTAAGGGCCTGAAAAACACACCCATTGCATATGAGGAAGAAAGCAGCCGTTCAACCCGAAGGAGGCCAAAGACAGCCGATATTTCACTCCTTCAACATGGGGCACGGCCACTCCTCGCTTGGCGCTCTGCGGGGAATAACTGAGAGTGCGCTGGTGCTGCTGCCTTCATGCTGTCCCAAATCACTTCCCAGATGTGCAGTAAGTCCCCATAATTGCCACTTTCGTCCGTCTCAATGATTTAAATGCCAAGAAAGGCAAAAGAATAAAAGAACGTGTGTGTTTTTAAGAGTAGGTTTTGTCTGCCATCCTCTTTAAACAATCCTTTACACCCCAATCAAATGAAACCAATGAACTACCTGGTGATTTTCTCTTTATCCACTCAAACTCTAGGTTCTTTAAAGAAGAAAAATTATAATAATAATAATAAGAGGATGAGAGGAAACATTGGCAGATGATAGGTGTTTATGGCCCCAATGATCATGATGATTTCAGTGGTGTATACTTATCCCCAGGCACACAGAGCTCTACACATTAAGTATGCAAAGCTTTTTATATTTCCATCATATCAAAACACATGCTCTTTCAGGTAGTTCACCAAAAAAACCAATTCCATGCTTTTTCAGAACTATCTAGCAACTCCTGCATCATTTCTATCCAACTTGTTCTTATTCGAGATAGGTACAGACTGACTCGGTGAAAATATTTAACTCCCACTAAAAGTTTTTGCAACATGAGTCTGTAGAGAATTTGAATACTGCAGCTAATATTTCAAAAGTACCATACTTTCTGCATCTTTCTTTCAGGAATGTGAAATCTATGTCTGACTCCACACCCCACAATGAATGTTAAAGAGGCACTGATGTTGCAAAAATAAACTATAATATAAATTTAAGTCACCTCTCCATTCATCAGAATAATACGTGTGTGTGTGTGTGAGAGAGAGAGAGAGAGAGACACAGACAGAGACAGAGAGAGAGAGGGATACTCGGGATAGAACCCAGGGGTGCTCTACCTCTGACCTACATCTGCAACCTTGTTTAATATTTTGAGAATGGGTCTAAGTTGCCTAGGGTGGCCTTGAACTTGCGATCCTCATGCCTCAGCCTCCTGAGTAGCTGGAATTAAAGGTGCACACCACAGACAACACTATTAAAACACTGGAACAGATTACTTTTTAAACTTTGTCTTTGAAGGACTCAAAGTCCTTCTGGGTTAGAGGCTTTACTTGCCTAATCCATTTCATTTCTTGATTATTTTCCCCCTTTGGTTCTCATGCATTAGGCTAAAGCAATATTGGCCCAAGTTTAGAAACAGAGGAAAACAGTATTTCCTCAAAAGATTTTTTCAAGTAGATTGTGACATTCTGAGTCACATTATCTATTTACAAGAATTTCCCATCCCCCTCTTCAAAACGAAGAAAAGAAATGCATGCAAATGCAAGTTCTATTTCCTTTTCTCGTTACAGGACTAGGTTGCTGCAACAGCACGTATGGCCCTCCACGTCCACTGCACTTGGTGCACATGAATTAAATCTTGGCCCTAAGGATCAGGGTCCGCTGGGTAGAAGCCAACAGAGTGTCATATCCCCCAAGGCCACAGAGCACATTTATACCAAAAACTTATCATTCATACAACCAATACTGAAATAGGGGACAAGGGGCATTGAACCAAACAGTTCACGTTGGGTAGACTGTTGTTACAATCAAGGAGGAAAGAAACCGCACTGTTCTCCCAACAATCAGTTTAACAGTCTTTCTGAGATTTATCCCAATGCATTCTGTCTCTGGAAAATGTGAAAGCTCAGAGCACAGAAGGGATGTGCGTCATTACTTCTGTTACTTTCGCTCTCTTCTTTCCCCAGATGTCACTGTGGTTTAGGATATCTTGACAGAATTAAGGGAAAAGGAGAAGATAAAGGGAAGAAAGTGTCTGAAAACACTGGGAGATAAAATGTAAAGGTCCGATGCAAATTATATGCAAATATATGCAAATGAACTTGTGGTCCTCCTGTTTTATGTATCTGTAAAGACAGCCCAAAGGGACAACCCAAAGGTGTTGGAATTGGGAAGAAAGAGAACGCTCTTGATTTATGTTTTGCTTTTCTCCTTTTCTGTTCTTTAAGTACAGATGTGACAGATTTTATGTAATATAAATTACATGGTATCTTTATATTGTTTCTTATTGTTCTGGAGAGGGATGGAGACAGAGGTCCCCTGCAAACCAAATCCACTAAAAGAAATCCCTACAATACAATGAAGCCTGAGTTCTTGAGTGACCTTAGGGTGTGTCTTCATTCTTCATTAGCTTATTTAAAGACCGTGAGGGGACAGACACTTATGCAACCTTTCAGGTGAAATTGCTACAAGCAAAACACACACACACAAAAAAAAAAAACTTTAATTCTGGTTTGCTTGTTCAGCCTCACTGAATCTGTGCAATGTCACTGTTCGTACTGGCTCTGTCATCCTGTCCCATCGCTCCCATCACTTCATTCTGGAGAAATTAGTTGACTACATAGTAATTGATCTCCTATATTTTTTTCTGAGTTCTCATTCCCAGCATTTCTACAGATGGTCTGAACTGGAATGCACACAACAACTAAAATATCCACTGAATGGGCATATTCTCATGCTGACAGTGAGGGAGGGCCACGGGTGAGCCTTGCCCATGTGGCAGGTGGCTGGAGGAGGGCTGACTTCATAAGTTCCATTTCCCTCTCCAAAAACATCCAGAACCTGCCAGAGCCCATCTCTGTTCCTTCACTGGCATATATGGTCTGGTGTCTATGGCATTATTTACCCATAGGTAGATCCCCATTAACACAAATCCTCAAGAATGAATGACCTCCAAGAAAGCAGGACCTCCTCCCCAGAACTCTGTCAGTCCCCAGTTCCAGAGCGGTGGTCTTCAAATATCTGGTGAAAAAATATCAGGGGAAAAAATAGTGACATAGAACCTCCTTAATATATATAAATATGATTTATTGATGAATATACATAATATCTACTTTGACCATAAGCACTTATTATTATCAGTTCAATCTACTTATAACTACATTTATTGACATTAAAAATATACACAAAGGCTGAGCACAGTGGCACATGGCTGTAATCCCAGCTATTCTCAGGGGCTGAGGCAGGGGGATCGCAAGTTCAAGGCCAGCCTGGACAATGCAAGGGCAACCTGTGTAGAAATAAAATAGAACGGGTTGGAGGCTTTGCTCAGCCCTTTGACAGAGCTCTTGGCCAGCACGTGAATGCCCCAAGTTCAATCCCAATGTTGTCCAAAACAAACAAATACACACCCCAAAACAGGCATTTTAAATGAGATAAAAGAAGTATAAGCAAAAAGTCTTGAGTTCTTTCCTGTCCCCACATGCATAAGCAGCTGAAGGTCATGAGCCTCTCAGAGCCATGCGGGACAAGGCTGCAGGGGTCGCAGGGAGCTGGTGAAGGCAGCGAGCCCAACCTCGCTCCAGGTCAGCCAGACTGGCAGTTACGCAAGCAAGTAGCATGGGAAAGAGAACAAGGACAAAACAGAGCCCAAGAGAACATGGGAACCACGAAGACAAGCAAAGCCACCTCTGAGTCTCATGAATGTGACTTTGACACCACAGGTGACCTATAAGGGAACCTGGAGCTCCACAGTGGACCGGCACAGCCTGGATCTGGACATGGAGAAGATGGAGGAGATCTAGAAGGATCACTTTGGAGTCACTGTGAATCAGTTGCCTCATGCCAACAAGGGCAGCTAATGACACCACTCACAAGCCACCCCAAGGCCTAGTCCTTTCCACCAAACTTCAGAGTCCCAAAACTATGGCTGCTATTGATCCCCTCCCAGCTATTAAATCTCACACAAGCTATCTCTGGTGGCCTTCACTAACCCAGAGTCATACTGGGAAGGGTCAGCACAGGCTAAGCCACCATAAGGTGTTAAGACAAACTGAGATATTTGAGACCTGCATTTAATTAATTCATATTGCTCCACATAGTAAGCACAGACCAGAAGGGAAATTTAGAGTTTCCTACAACACTTGTGTCTATACAGACAGCTGTCCCCCTTGGCACCCTCAGAGAATTCCTTCCAGGATTTTCACCGCTACCCCTCCCTGAGGACACCAAAACTCATGGATACTCATTCCCCTTATATACAATGGCATGGTATGTGCATCTAGCCTGAGTTCATCCTCCCATAGGGTGTGAATCATCTCTAGATTATAGTACCTGATACAATGAAAATGCTAGGCTCATTGTTACCACACTCCATTACTTAGGAAATACAGACAAGAAACGGTCTATACACAGATGCAATATTTTTTCAAACATTTTTGATTCTTGTTTGGTTGAATCCATGGATGAGGACTTTGAGATACAGACAGCCAACTGAATATGCATTATTGCACTTGACCACAATATGAAACATATTCCTTCCCATGAATCTGTGATAGAAGTGTGCACGTCACTGATGGAGTTCACCTTCCAGGTTGCAGCCCCTGTTCTCTGTTCCAGGAGCCTCTGCCTGGGGTTCTCCTGGCGGTTCTCAGTCCCTCTGCTCCGCTCACGCTTCACCGCAGGTAAGCCCCAGCTTTCTCTTGCATTCCACCCTTGTCCAGCTCCCTGCTTCTCTGGGGAAATGTCACTTGTGTTTGGTGGAGGGAATGTCCTAATAGAAGCATCTTCGCCTCTCATCTCCCTTCCTCCGGCCCAGCCCACTTGACCACAGGATGCAAAAGGATTGCTTGAAATTTTTTAGCAAAAAAAAAAAAAAAGTTATCACCAAAATCTTAGGAAGGAACTAGTAACCCCTAATTACCTGTTGGGGAAAAAATATGAAAAGCTTGATCTAAATAGGACTAAACTCAGGTTGCTGGCCATATACAGAAGCCAGAATGGGATAAAAAGAGGGCCTTCCTTATGCCCCTAAATGTCAGCATCTGTGCGTATCGCGTTGATTGCCAGGTATGACGAAGACAGCAATTATAGCGATACAATTCACTAGTGTTTATGCTCTTTAATCAACAGCTTAAAGGATATTTCACTAATTCAGATGGTATTTCCTCAACACTTATTATGCTCCAACTGCTGTACTATATATCAAGTATACAACATAAAATCAAGAAACATGCATGTTTATTATATCACTGGACAAGAGAACAAAGTGCTCCTCTATTTTCTTTTCTTTTTTTCTTGGTACTGGAGGTTGAACCCAAAGGCACTTTGCCACTGAGCCACATTCCTAGTCCTTTTTATTTTTTCTTTTGAGATACAGTCTAAGTTGCTTAGGGTCTTGCTAAGTTGCTGAGGCTGGTCTTGAACTTGTCATCTCCCGTCTCAGCCTCCCGAGACGCTGGGATTACAGGCATGCACCACCACGCCCAGTTGTAGCCTTTATTTTCATGTGGTCATATGGTTAAGTCACAGAAACTTGTCCAAGAGATTTTGCTAAGCTGTATGCATAATATAAGGCGTGTTTGGAATGAAAGGTTCTAAATAGTCCAGTTTAGCAGCTATCAGCGACAAGAAGCCTAAAAACTCAAAAATGCGGAGAAAAGGGCTGGGGGCTGATAATCTGATTTTAATATGTACAAGCATAGATTCAGGCTCAAAATGGACATTTGATTTGGCAGATGGCAATTTTTAGACTGAACTCATTTTCCATTTGTAAACTGCCCTGAGCTTAATAGAATCGCAGATTTGGAAAGAAAAGCACAGTTAGTTGGGTGGGAATGAAGTCATAATTTGAGACCGACTTCACAGATTTTGATGAGTGTGAATCATGCTGTGAGTTTTCCCAGGCTGCCTTTGGCACAGACCTGAGGATGTGGGCATTTTCGAGCTTTTGGCCAATGAAGAACTGGATGGGAAAAAGTGATCTATGATATTCCTAGAATTTTGGAAATGAATCTATTAATCTCAGGACAATCCTGAAAGTTCTGGTGATGAGGTGAATCACTGTACAACATTCAAGTTCACCATGTTTTATGAAAATTTTATTCTGCTACGGTGTGAGCGGAGCTGGAAGTGTGATCTTTGCTGGAGTCAAACTGACCTTGTCTCTAGCTGACTCTGAGCACAACCGTGAGGAAGACCCAGAAGTCCAGCCCAGTGGATCAGAACTGACTGACTAGCAGGCATTGCACTTATAACGAAAGTTGATTAAACTGCTTCTTGTTGCCAAAATTTCACGTTTAATAACTGACAGGTAAAACCTAAAAGGTCTTTGGATAGGACCTGACCTTCTGCACTCTGTAAATTACACATTCCCCATCTCACATACAGATGGCTTGAGATGATACCCAGACTGGGCTCAAGAGGGTACTGAGCACCCGGAAATGCAACAAGAGTAGGCGTTAACTGTAGACTCTAGAGGTACAACCTAGAGTACATTTGAAATTTTCCATTGTAAAGAGATTTTTTTTTTTTTTTTTGCGTAGTACTGAGGATTAGTCCCAGGGGACTCAAGACAGGATCTCACTTAGTTGTCCAGGCTAGCCTCAAATTTTTGTTCCTCCTGCCTCAGCCTTCTGAGTCACTGGGATTGGAGGTTAGTCCACCATAACTGGCCATTTTTTCTTTTTATGGTGCTAAAGATTGAAATCAGAGCCTCAAGCCTGCTAGGCAAATGCCCTACCACTGAGCTACAGTGCACCCCACAGCCCTGCAAAGAGGTTTTAGAGGTGGCTTTTATTTATGTACTTATTGTCAACCAGTAGACTTTAGAGATTTTGAAAGCTAAGGCTAGGACTCATTCATTTTTGCAACCTTATGACCTAACACCACTGCAATCCTACTTTTTAGCAGTTGTTTAAGAAATAGCTGTCAAATGCATGCATGCTTGAATGAATGAATGAATGCCAGTAGAACTGATCTCTCTCCTTCCTAAGATGGTCATAACATTCACTTAGGAATTATAATTTCTCACAAAGCCAGCATTTCTACATATAATGGTGAGTTTTTAGTCAGTCCACGGACCCACTGACCTTATACCCACAACACAGTCTCCTGAATGAAACACACAATGAAACAGGAACTAAGTCATTAGAAACCATAGGAATGAGGAAGTGGGGCAAGGGGTGGGAAGATGATTCCAGGCAGAAGGGACAGCAAGTGTGATTCCCCTGCACCACAAGACAGCTGATTTACTGCAAGAAGAAAAGCTACCCTGGTTAGCAAAATGGTCAGACTAGACTGCACAGGTGTGGCAGGATGGGGAGAGCGGGATGAACCCAAGCTTGGGGTTCCTTCGTGGATTCAGTGGCCATGGGAGGCTATTTAAGCAGGGAGACGGAGCATGAGCTCTGGGCCTGAAATAGAGCAATGACTTCCAGTCATGCGCTTCATGGCAACCAAGACAGAGACTTTGAAAGCAGGGACCCCTGTTTCACTTACTTTGCATTCCACATAAAACCTTCTTAATGTAAACGCAAGACTGTGAGCTGATAACGTCTTGTCCCTCATTCACTAGAAACCCTCCTAACCAGTAGGGCACCATCCAGGAAGCTCATCCAGGCCCTTCCTACCTCTGTTTTATTATATTTCTCTGCAGTTATATGATCTATTCATTTTGGTGACACCAATAAAGCACCCCTAAGAGAATCACCACCAGGGTGTCTGCCTCTGTGATTCCCCGCAGGGGACCCCTTCCCACCCACGTCATAGAAAAGGCTGCAGTTTCTCAACATGGATTCAAATCCACTGGGTTGTTAGTCCTCTTTCCAGGCATGGCCATTATCAAACGGAGAGAAGAGCCTTGTGGAACAAGGCCAGCCGCCATGAGGAAGAACCAAGTGGTGGCCATGAACTCCGATCAAAGGATTAGGAGGTCTCACATCTGAACCCTACTCCTCCACCTCCTAACTGGTGAACTGGAGAGAAACTTAACCTTTCACAGACTGCTATGTCTCATCTGAAAAATGGGGACACTGCTACCCCACAGCTTGTAACGGGATTAACTAAAACAATACGTGTAAACCCTCAGCAGAGTATCTGGCTCTCCTTCGGAACTCATGAACTCATCCTCCTCTAACAGCAAGGCAAATTTGTCCCTATTGTTTGATGGGACTGGATTGGATCACAGGGTCGGGTGCAGAATTCTAATTAATTGCAAAGTCAGACCCCTGTGGTTTCAATATGATCTTGAATATGATCTCATTTGATGACTTCATTTTAAAGATGAATAAATAGGAACCAAAGGCCATAAGGTTTTGAGCAACCTGTCTCAGGAGACAAGATACCAAGCCTCCTAATTCACAGCACAGGAATTATGGATTTCTAAATATTTCCACTTATTGTTGCTAATTCTTAACATCATGGGGATCATAGATTTTGTTAGAATCCAAAGTCACTTCTTACAGAAAAAGGATTAAAGGGAAGTTCCTTGATACAGTGGGCTCAAGTCACCAAAGTCACTATCTTCTAATAACCTGACAAAAAAGGATAAAGAGTTTTGAAACAAAGATGGACTGTATTTGAAGTGTCCTAAACACACCAGGAGCTGATCTGCATGAGTCCTTGGCTTTCCATTCCCATCAGGCAGCCCACCAGGAAGACACACTGGTTCCAGCCACTGGTCCAGGTGCGGTAAGAAAACAAGTACGTCCCCAAAGCAGTGGCCACAGAGTGCCTGGTCAGGAGCAGTTGGGCTCCTGCTGAGGCAAAAACATTCCTATTTGTTCCTATTTGCTGGAAACTATTTTAGAGCTATTCAGTTATGTGACAGCAATTGGGTGACATCTTTCCAAAGTCAGTGAAAACCAAGTCCCACTGACCCACTGACCAGGGAAAACACCAAGTCCCAAAATAACTCTTCGCCACACACCTAACCTCTCCAGCACGCGTCATGATATAGCTTCCGGCATCTGCTTCTCTGACCAACTCAATTGTACAACAGAAATCCATGCACCAAGGATTTCAATTAGGGACTCAAACTTGTGCTTGTGAGTGTCAGGCACAGGGGAGGGACATCAGTTGGTTTCATTCTGTATCATGTTTGGAACTGTAAGGTGCAGGAAATCAGGTTTTGAGAAGGTCAGACCCACAAAGTCACTCTTCTATCAGGACCATTGTCTGTAGCTGTATCTATCTCCCTGGCCACCTATCCATGCAGCTATACAGCATAACACACATGACATGATGGCCTCAGTTTCATTTCAGTTTCTGTGGGGATAAAAGTTCCTTCCTAACCACATCATTTCACCTCAAGATGATCTCAATTTTCATCACAAAAAGACTTTTGGTTTTGCCAAGAATATAATGTGAAAGTGTTCTGGAAAGCATCGGAAGCACATGGGCTCATTCTTACACATGGATTAAAAACATCTTGGAAGCTGAGAGCGGAGAGTGTTTTCTTGGTACCACACTCTACACAGGGTCACACTTATCTTAGGCCTAAGAAAATTAAAAACAACTGACGATGAACTCACATCATTCTACCAAGCCAATTATCCCAAGAATTAAAACATCCATTTTCTCAATTGGCTCACGGGCTGCGAATTTACTAATATCACTGCTGGCTTTTCAGGGACATCTTATGCTTAAATATCTATCACTTTTTTGGGGAGAGGGGTACTTGGGATTGAACCCAAGGTGCTTAACCACTGAGCCACATCACCAGCCCATTTTATATTTTGAGTTAGGGCCTAAGTTGCATTGGGCCTAAGTTGCTGAGGCTGGCCTTGAACTTATGATCCTCCTGCCTCAATCTCCTGAATCTGGGATGATAAGTGTATGCCACCACACCCAGTTATCACATACATTTTGAAAGATCAACGACTTTCACTGAAGAACGAATGTGTTTATCAACTCATCAGATAAATCTTGGTGACCCAAGATGCTTGGACCTTCTTTCCTTCTTCCCATTCATGTTCTTGAATTTGCAGTGAGAAAACTTTACACAGGAAACATGCTAGTTAAGACTTGCCTACCTCCTACCCAAACTTCTTTATGCTTCTCAATGGCCCTATAAAAATGGGCAATTTCACTTTCTTCTCTGTGATGTAGATAGGAAAAGTATTTTCCTTTCAATTGTTTGCCATACTGTGTGTGATTTCAACAAAAAAAAATTGATGTACAATCAAGAAATTTTGTTCATTTTTCTTTTGAAAGTGCTGATTCTACATGACAGGCTGTTTTTCCATTCATAAAGCACAGCAGTTCAACGACTGCTGCGAAATCAACAGGTGGGCTTCCCCCCTGCACCGTGAGCACCTCCAGACACAGCAGTGGAAATGACCCTGAGTCAGATTGTGCCTCTTGGCTCAGACGCCTTCCCCAATCTCTGGTAGCATTCGGAGCAATGACCTAAAAGGCTCAGCCCACCCACACATCCCCTTGGCTCTTACTGCTATCTCTTCTCTCACCTCTCCCTGGCTCCCTGTCCCCAACTGCACTGGCTGCCCTGTTGGTCCTGCATGACTGCAAACACTCTCGGTCTTTGAACTTGCCACCTCCTTGCCTGGACCACTCAGTCATGCACCTCCCTGCCTGCAGATGCCACTCAGACAATTTCTTCTTCTTCTTTTTTTTTTTTTTTTTTTTTACAGAGAGAGGGACAGTGAGAGAGAGAGAAAGAGAGAATCAATTATATTTAGTTTTTCATGTGGCTTTCGTTGCTGCTACACTTCATTGTGTGCGTGGTTTGAACCCGAATCCTTGTGCATGCGAGGCTGATCCCGCATCCTTGTGCGTGCGAGGCAAGCACGCAACTGCTGAGCCACCGCTCCAGCACCAGGTAATCTCTTCTTAAGAGACTTGCTATTTAGGGCTGGAGCAGTGGCTCGGCCCTTGGCTGGCATGCCCAAGTACATGGGTTCAAACCCCAGCACCCTGTACACAACTAAGTGTCAGAGCAACGAAAGCCGTGTGAAAAACTCAATAAAAATTGATTCACTCTGTCTGGCGCTCTCTCTCTCTCTCTCTCTCCTCTCTTAAATAAAAAAAAAAAAAGAGAGACCTGCTATCTAAAACTTCAACCTCCCTCCCCTGCATAACCTCTAACCTCATATTTATTTCTTCTTAGAACTTTTCACCATATAAAATAGTTTGTTTATTTACATGTTTCTCTTTTGTGTCTCCCTCCTGGACAAAGGAGGGAGATTTTTCTAAATTTTTTTTTGTACTACCACAGAACCTAGTAGCCTCTCATCGTAGGTGTTGAATGAATGGATGAACAGATGGGAAGAAATGAAATATTAATCAAAAGGCACTGTTCTCTGGCCCTTGGGTAAACAAACATAAACAATTTATATATTATTTTATGCTTCAAATTTTTCCTTTAAGTAACGTATCTACTACTCTTCAGTTCTCAGACTTAAAAGTAACTAGCAAGCTTTAACTTCTCAAACACCCATGACTTCATTATAATTTAAAAAGCCAGTATTAACTGTACTGGTGCCTTTTGTATGTGTATCATCCTGTTCTCTTTGTATAGTTTCAAAAGAAACAAATGGAATAGAGTTCAAGGTGTTAATTACATAAGCTTATTAAAAACAAACCCCCAAGAGGTGTCAGTTCTAACACTTAGCACTTTTATGTTTATGTACTTTATTAGTTTTATACTTGTGAGAAAGTCAAATGCAGGAAGCATAATATTGCAAAATAGCCACTACCAAAGGGGAATTATTTCTCTCCAAAGACAAGCCTTATGAAGAACTGCTCTGTTCTATTAATGTGAAACTGAAAGAACATGGCATCAGAAACGGGTTTTTACATGCTGGTTCACGGTCAGGAGATGGTGTGCTTCCCAGAGTGACTGCAATTGAAACGAGGGAAGAAGGCTTCGCACTGCTCTGTTTTGTAAAAATGAGTGGGAATTAGTATAAGGCATTGTGTGTCTGCAGGTTACAAATGATCTGGAGAGAGAATTCTGGATAATTTTATTGGCATTAGATTTGGAGACAAAATTCTATGAATAAACTACTAGTGGGGAAAATACTTCTGCTAATGAATGTTCCAGAATGAGACCTTTGGACCTCCAAGCTCAAGACAGGGACACAAACGCAGGAAATAAAGATTCTCCACAGGCCATTAGAGATAACTGTCCTCCAAGAAGCAGCAGATATTCACCACTGCCCTGGTATGAGAAGAGCCAGGCCTGGATTGGAAGGTTCCCACTGCTGATACAGCCTTTCCTTCCCTTGAGTCCATGAACCAGGGGCATCCTGGCTCTCGTCCTAGGCTGAGGTCAGGTCTATATCCACCCGCCTACAGAGTAGAGTGGTCATGGAGACTTGATGTGACTTTTGGGCTAAATGCAAAAGAGCAACTTTGTTTCCATAGAAATAATTCAGAAAATGCCTAAAAAGAGATTATCAAGTGATTTCAGCCTCACTTCATTTTTTCCTAAACATTAGTCTGGCAACATTAGCCCAGTCTCTCCCCAATCCCCTTGGTGGCAACAAAGTCCCTAAAAGACAAAACATAGAGGAAAGAGAAGGATTACCATTCCTGAAAACCATAGTTCCATCGGGGGAGGACAAGAGAAGGACACTAAGCATGAAGCAAGTGGTAATGTACTTCAACAATGATAAAATTTCACTTCTTATGGAAAAACATGTTTTAGTCTTCATATGGGAATACCACATGAGGGTAGAACATTTCTCTGGAAAGAGCTGAGACTCTAAATAACTCCGATGCAGAAGAGAATTTCAAAGGCGAAAATCAAGATGGCACAATGGAAAAACAAGAAAAGGGTTAGCCCAAGATGAACACACTTCCAGCCATTGTGCTCCAACAGGGACAACTTAAGGACTATAGCGCTGCGACTAGTATTTCAAAACGTTCCCCAGACAACTTCTGTGCACATTTCCTCCTGATTCCAAATCTTGCCAACTATCTTTAAATCTCCAATGACAGTCGAATTGCCTACTTGTTTCTGAGAACTACATTGGACTCTGTCCATGTTCCATAATTTTTTTCCAACAAAACATGTACAAATAGAAAGACCTAGAATAATTTGTTTGCCAGGAGAGGGCATTTGAGAGATAACTTGATTTAGCCTTCTACCCTTCTTCACCCACACCTTCCATTTACCAGAGGAAAAAATGACATTTGTCTTAACAAATTATCTATTTTATGGGGTATTTTTCTTTGCATAATTTTTAAGGACAGGGAAGAACAATATGGTAAAGTGGTTAAGATCCTTTGCTCAAACCTTAAGTAAATTCTTAATTTCTTCATGTCCTGGAGAGACAGGTACCTATCTTAGAAGACAACCCTGCCACAAAAAAAAAAAAAAAAAAAAAAAATTGAGATAATCCATGCAGAACTCTGGGACAGTGTCAGCACCCAGAACCCCATGACTATGGCTCTTACCACTTACCATGGCTGCTCATAACTGGACTATCAGGAACTCGTACATTGCCTTGTGTTTTAAGAATTTGCTATCACAATGAAACCACCTTTGTCCAGGAAGAAACAGTTTCAGTGTGTGAAGCAGACAGACAGGACTACAGATGGAGTATTTAGAAGTCACAGAGACTCATGATAAATCGAGTTTCCAAAATGGTCCTTCCCCTTTCCTAGTAGGGGCTGCAACTAAAGTCAGGCCCTCCTGTGCTCCGCCTTCCTCTGGGTGTATGCCACCATTCTCCCTGGACGGGGCTGATTTCTAATAGTTTCACATGCATACACTCAGGTATTCTCAACCTATATCAGCTCCTATTGCAGTTTGGGATTTAATTAACTCCTATTTTAAAGGGAGGGAGAGAGAGAGAGAGAGAATCAATTTTATTTATTTTTCATCAGGTTCTGGTTTCTCAGACACTCCATTATGTATGTGGTTCTGGGGTTAGAATCTGGGTCCTCCTGCATGCCAGGCAAGCGCTTTAACCACTGAGCCACCGCTCCAGCCCCTCCTACTGTAATTTGGGTGCTCGATGTCTCCCAAAGGCCATGGGTTAAAGGCTTGGTGCTCAGTTTGGCGATAATGGGAGAAGTGGGATTTTTAGGAGGTGGAGCCCACTGGGAGAATGCAGGGCACTGGTGGCATGTCCCTGAAGGAGATATGAGATCGTTGGCTTCTTCCCGTCTCTCCTTGCTTCCTGGCTGCCATGAGTAAATCCGCCTCCTCCACCAGGTACTCCCACCATGATGTACTGGGCTGCCACAGGCCCAAAGCAACAGTGCCAAGTGCCCAGGGACTGAAACCTCAGGAACCATCGGCCAAAGCACACCTGTCTTCCTCTAAAGCTGATGGTCTCAGGTGAGGGCACAGCTCAGTGACAGAGAGCTTGCCTAGCATGTGGGAGGCCCTGACTTTGATCTCCAGCAATGGAGGAAAAATTAAGTTGATTATCTCAGGGATTTCCTCAGAGTGATGGAAAGCTGACTGAGACAGCCCTGTTAGGCCAGCACGGTCTACTTCCTAGCCCAACGCCACCACAAGGTCTCACAGGGCTGGCGTTTGCTAAAAGCTTAGCAATGGACTGAATCCTTACCTTCCAGACGAGGAGACAGCATGCAGCCTCAGATACACGTGCATGCCTTGAAAAGCACTTGCCCTTGTCCCATTTGCTCATGCTGGTACGCAAGCTGGACAGCTTCTGCACACTTCCCTTCCCTGGGGGATGCCTGTGTCTATCCACGTCAGGCAGCAAACAGAATCTGGGGTATGTGACGGGGGTGCTCACATATGTGCATACACACGTGTTTGTGAGTGCTGGATGTATGGGAAGGGCCAGAATTAGGGAGAAATTAATATTTATTGGGCCTCCATATTTCAGAGATTATTGCACATTATTTCACATAAAACACACAAGACTTAATGTAGGTCTTGCTAGGGCTGGAGCAGTGGCTCAGCGGTTGCAGCACTTGGCTGGCATGCACAAGGACCAGGCTTGAACCCCAGTGCCACATAGAAAACGAAGTGTTAGAGCAACAAAAGCCACATGATAAACTAAACTCTCTTTCTCTCACTGTCCCTCTCTTAAAAAATAAAATATGTAGATCATGATGCCATAACACACAGAAGTTACAGACCTGTCCACTGTCACTTAGCTGATAGCAGATCCAGGTTTTGTTGCTGTTGTTGTTGTTTAAACAGAGGGACGGTGAGAGAGAGAATCAATTTTATTTAGTTTTTCATGTGGCTTTCGTTGCTCTGGCACTTCGTTGTGTGCTGGAGTTTGAACCGACATCTTCACGCATGCCAAGCAAGTGCTGTAACCTCTGAGCCATCGCTCCAGCCCAGATCCAGGTTTGCAATCCATGCACATCTGCTCTGAACTCATACTTCGCTGCCCCAGAAGTATGGCCTTGCCTCAGCTGGGTATACAACAAATTTAAGTGAACCTTACTTCGGGTTAGTTGAATCACTGCTTTTGGATCATAAAGCCACTACGGAGGCCTTCTAGAGGAGGAACCTCCCCATGATGTATTCAAATAAAATCAGTGTGAATTACAGTATTCCTGGGCTGCGTGCGACATACAGTGCGTAATCCACTTATCCACAGATGAGGAAACATATGGCTGGGTGCTTCGCCAGGCCAAACAAACTGTCACATCCTCGGATCCATCTTTTCTTCCTGGGGCTGGGCTCAGGGCTGACCCAGCAGCCCTCAAGTGACCCCGCCCACAGGCCCTGTGGGAAAAGCTGGGGCTAGAATGCTGATACAGCTGCTGCCCACGGGGCTGGCAGCCTCTGAGAGTTGTCCTCTCCAAGAGCAAGGTGCCAGGGGTAGAAATCTGGTCTGTCCCCACCAACCCCTGCAGCCCCATGTGGGCGGGAGGACTGGCCTAAGAACACATGGCTGGCAAGGGTGGGCCCAGACTCACAGCCAGGCTTGACCTCAGCATGGCTCAGGGACAGGGGGGCTGCATGTCATGGCATCCTGGTCAGGCCCAGCCCACCCTCCCCAGGAAAGCTTCCTGAGGAAATCCTGACTGCTCCAGAGAAATGGGCGGCCCAGGCCTGAGGATGTAAACAGGAGCTGTGTGTTTTGTTCTGTGTCCCTGCAGAACTGAGCTGGGCCTCTGGCTTGAAAGTTCTTGGCAGCAGTCCAACAGAGGCTGGGCTGAGCAATGGCTAGGAGCACTAGAATTCTCAAGTTCAAATGTGCAGGGCTGAGGACCACCGAAAGGAGGAGGTGGGTGTTCTCACCTAAGCTGTTAGCATAAGAAAGAACTTCAATACACAACAGGATATACGCAGAGCTTTTAAGGAGAGCTCTCCAGCCAAAGGTCAAAACGCCCAGAACACATCTGTCTCTGGGGGACTCACAGGCCAGACACTTAAGGGCCACATTACCCAGTTTCTCTTTCAGAGTGCCTGGCACATGCCACAACTTGCCTGCACCTAAGAGTATGCGTACACATCAAGAAAACTGCCCAAAAAATTGGAAAGAGAAAAGAAAGAGTAGAAAGGATGCTGTCTTTCCCTGGGCTAACACCAACCCCCACCCATCCCATTGCTTATGTTTATGCTTGCCCTAGAAACTTCCTTAGGATCAGGGGATTCCTAAAGCCACTAGGAGCGCAGGCGCATCTCAGGATGGCATGGCAACCACCTCCTCATCACTCAAACCAGCAAGCACCAGGCGTTGATATATATGCTCTCCTGTGCTGTATAGATAAATTCAGGATCCAGGGAACCTGGTGGGATTTGTGTGTTCATTATTTGCCACTTTAGAAACTCTATCCTCATCTGACCCCTCATTTCCCTGCACATCTTCTGCTTCACCCATTTCATCTGGTACACAGCAAGAAGGATGCTACGAGATGCTAAGCTGCCAGATTGGATGGCAAGCTGGCACCTGTCCATCACAGCCATCTCCACATCTGCAAGTTGGCAATGGCTCATTCCTCTTTGGAGAAGGAATACTAACATAATAAAGACTCATGTATACACTGAAGTGCAGTGGACACCAGCGTGGGCTATGAAACCAGAACAACGGGGGGTTTATCCCAGGTGCAGGGCTCCGTGACCTGGACAAATAAACGCATCACCTCATCCAACCTGATCCAGAAAATGGAGGGATAATGTCAATACCTACATGTCATCTCAAGGGACTGTGCACAGTTAAGAAAGAAGCCACTGACAGCATCATACACAGTGCCTATTGTGGCAAATAGAATATAGTACTTAGCCTTAATTGGTATGTAAGATCCAATCGTAGCCACTTTCCTCCACACTCCTTCCCTTTGCCCATCCCATTTTTGAAATTAGCTAATTACACTGGGCATGGTGGTACATACCTGTAATCCCAATATCTCAGTAGGCTGAGGCAGGAGGATCACAAGTTCAAAGCCAGCCTTAGCATTTAGTGAAGACCTAAGCAACTTAGCCAGACCCTGTCTCAAAATAAAAAGTAAAGGGTTTGTGGATTTAGCTCAATGGCAGAGCACTTGCCTAGCAAGAGCAAGGCCCCGAATTTGGTCCTCAGCCCTGAAAAAAATTTTTTTTAAATTTTTTAAAAAATGAATACAAAATAAAAAGGACTGGGGATGTGGCTCAGTGGTCAGGCACTGCTGGCTTTAATCCTCAGTACCAAAAACTAAATAAATAAATAAAATTAGCTGATCGCACAGATTATAACCCCAAGCTCCTCCTATCAGGCAAGGGGCCGCACTGTGTTAGGGATTAAAGCAGGTGACCATCTGCCCAGGTGCACTTGCTAGCCATGTTCAGAAGCACGTCCTTCTGTCAGAGGTTAAGTCTGCCTTGCCCACCCACTTCCAAGCACACGTTTGATTTCTTGCAGCACCCTGGTATTTATAACACTACCATGCAGTAAGCAGCTGACACAGCTCATCTAGTATTAACTATTAAGCACCAAAATTAGAGAACTACTTACCCAAGCAAAGCCCTCAGATGCTCCATCTGTATTTTATTCTTAGGAACCATGATAGGGGTTTCAGGAAGTTTTAGACATTTGATTAAATCTGACACAATTATACCCCCAGAAAGCTTTTAAACACAAAGCTTAATTTAAATAGTCTCTGGAATCATGTTTCTAAGTCTAAGAAACTGTGCTTGTGCTATTATTTATAGTCATTAAAGCTCTCTATTCAGCATAGAAAAGGGCTCTTCTCTTCCCACTGGTGATCTAACAATAATTTGGACCATGGGCTGTGCTGCCCTCAGCCACACAGTGGGTGATCACCCACAGGATCTGATGTGAGGGTCTGGTTTCCTCCGATAGCTGAGAAGAGTCCTGCCCAGGCATGTGGGTCAACGAGCACTGGGGGTTCCACCAGAAATGACCAAATCTTACAAGGGCGACTGTACAGCTCCTAGAAAGAGATTCATGTGAAAACACATCTTATCTTAGAAGACAACAGATGATCAGGCCGCAGAGAAAGGGGTACAGGATAAACTAAAGGTTTGCCCTTGGAAACTTGTAGAAGACACACGTGACATGGACACTAAGTCACAGAAGTAGCCAGAGATCGTCCTTACATAAAGGACCCCATGTTGCTCACTGCAATAGATACACATCAACCCTTTGCACCATTGTGGGCCAGGCTCCCTGCAAAGCAAGCACAAGGCCGTTCTCCTCCCTCTCTCATCCTAACCCATCCCATCCACATCACACGTCCAGTCCTACCAGTGATCAAAGTCCTCAAAGCCACCCACTGGGGTACTTGGCTTCCTTATCCTTGGGAAACGTGCACCCCTGTAACTGATGTGGGTCTGAGCCTGGCTTTGTGGTACCAGCCATTCATTCTGTCCTTGGTTGACAGAGCCAATCTGAGTGGCTTGGGTCTCTAGGGCTGCCCAGGGGAGGCATGTCTTCTGGTTCCCCTACTATGCATCTGTAGTGCTTGGGACGCAGCTTAGTAATAAGGGGCTTGCTTAGCATATGTGAGCCCCTGGGTTCCACCCCAGTTCAGGGGGTGGAGGAAGGTCTATGCAAAAGGGACATGGGCAGTGTGATCAAGAACTGGTCCTAATTAAATTGCTCATGCAGATTTTCTTATAGGAAAGAGAACAGACATAGTAGGAGTTGATTCTGCTCAGCAATTTAAAAAAACTTCACTATAAATCAGTTCAATGGCCTTGGGTTTATCTGGATTCCCCATGTCCACCCTCACAATTCCCATCTACCTAGATGATCAGGCAAAACACCTCACTGACCTCCTCAGCTCGCCCCTTTCTCTCACCCTGCTGCCCTGCTGCTACATTCCAGCCCCAATGCAGAGACTCCACCTCCCAAGCAAATCCCACGTCTGTCCACTTCTGCACAACTCCAGGCCCACGACCCATCCTAGGTCACTACCATGCTGCATTTGCTGTGGCTGCCCAGGTGAATGATACTTCATTTCCCAAACACTGTCACTGATCTTTAGTGAACATAAATTGCTATAATCCTTCCCGTGGGCTCCAATCATGCTTCCAGTCATAGGCTAACTATGGCCTCTACCAGCCCAGGCTCACTCTTTAACCCAATCTCAAATCTTGCACTCACTAAGCAATAATCACATTGACCTTCTTCCTACTCCTAAATTCACCAAGTTCAATCCCATCTTTGAGGGCCTTTGAGGCTGATGTGTGTTTAGTCAAGAGTGCTCTCCCCCATGACATTCACTGGATCCTTTTTCTGCTTCCTCCTTGACCATGCTATTTAAATCTAGCCCCTCAGGAAAGTGGACTTGTTCTACTTACACAGTCCTCAACATGATTACATTTAACACAGAAGACACTCTACAAATATAAATTATATAGCATGCATTTATATCCTGCTTTATTCCACAGTGAACTTGAGGTAGCAATTCAAAGTAATAAATGATGAATGCTTTTCAAAGGTGAACAAGAAAGGGCCACCCCTTATCCATTGTCCATAGTCTAGTTCAAAAGAACTTCACTAACATGGTCATCTCCTAAAGGACACACATTCTACCTACTGTTAAGAGCTACCGCTAATTTCAGAGTCCATCAGACCCCAAATATGATGAGAAGAAAGAAAGATAAGCTATTTAGAATGTATCCTAAGTGGAAACCCTATTTTCTAGGACAAAGTTCAGGGTCAAAGCTAAATACCTGTTGATCTTATACCCAAGGTCCAAGCATTCCAGTCAAATACCGGAAACCCACCATCACCTCTTGGAATCCAGACAGAACTCCAGCAAATGCGGCTTTCCATCTTACGCTCTTTTTCTGCTTGTGCCTGCACTTTTTTCTTCTTTTTGTAGTAATGGGGATTCAACCCAGGGGTGCTCTCCTGCTGAGCTGCATCTCTACCCCTCTTTCTCCTCCACATTTTTTATTGATGCATTAAAGTTGTTCATAATGATCAGATTTCTTTCACATATTCATACATGCACACAATACAACAATACAATTTGGCCAATATCCCTCCCCAGCACTTCCCCCTCTCTCCCTATCTCTACTGATCTCCCTTTGATTTTTAGGAGACCCACCCCAAACTTTGTTTTCCTTTTTCCTCTCTGGCTTCTGCTTATGAGAGAAAACATAGGACCCTTCACCTTCTGGGTTTCACTTATTTGGCTTAACATGACGGTTTCCAGTTCCATCCACTTTCCTGCAAATGCCACAATTTCCTTTTTCTTTATGGCTGAATAAAACCCCATTGTATATAGACACCACATTTTCTTTATCCATTCATCCACTGATGGACACCTAGGCTGGTCCACAGTTTGGCTGCTGTGAATTGTGCTGCTAAACATGGGTGTGCAGGCGTCACTGTAGTAAGATGGCTTTAGTTCTTCAGGGTGAATACTCAGAAGTGGTATAGCTGAGTCATATGCCCAGGCTGACCTCAAATGCCACTGTCACTGCATGCAGCAGTGAACCTCACAATGAACCTCCTCGGCACAGCATCCTCCTTTCTAAACCTCCCATCCTCAAAAGCAGGGTCCGGATGCATAGCCCCACTCCTCCTCCAGTTCAAACTCTCTTACAGGAGCCATTTCAGCAGGAGGAGCACAACATAAAAGGCATCTAAGAGGAGGCTGCACCACTGCCCCATGTGAAGCCCTTGGAGGAACTGAGGCATAGGGTGGAGGAGAATGATAGGACCAAGGCAGGATCTCCACCCTACAACCTCCACCAGGGAACCAAGGTTTTCACAGGGAGCTCAGTGACCTCCAACACTGCAGTAAAAATAAAAGGATAGGAAAACAACTTGATCCAACATAGAATAGCCAAGAAACCTTCCGCAGACTGTAAATATCGAGTGAGACAAATGGTGGTTGCTGAAGATCGCACAGATTAGAGAAACACTGAAATTGTGCAATGTCAAGAGGCATACACTTTTCCCCCTCTGTACTGGGGACTGAACCCTGGGGCACTTTACCACTGAGCAACAACCTCAACCTTTTTTTTTGTTTTTTGTTTTGTTTTGTTTTGTTTTGTTTTTTTAGAAGGGTTTTGCAAAGTTGCTTAGACCATTGCTAAGTTGCTGAAGCTGCCCTTGTACTTGAGATCCTTATGAGTTGCTACAGGTGTGGGTCACTAAGCCCAGCTAAAGGATATAATTTTTTAAATAAAAAGTCCATAGTTTGAAGTCACATGACAGTGAATTATGACATCCAGGAACTTTCTTGGTCATAATGGGACACAGTAAAATACTTGGAAAAAGAACTTTGCTAGTCATGGAATGTTCTTTACTTTGCAATATTGATTTCCTTGACTCCGTATTTCGTTTTTAACATTTTGCAGTACTTCCTATTGTCAGAACTCTTGGAGTCAGTGCCGATTCTACCCGTGGGTTCTGTCCACATCCCGTGGCAGATCTTACTCTCTCACCTTGATCCTGCATCTGCAGAAGTCTTCCTTTTGGTCTTGAGTCACTTCCTGCCCCAACTACAACAACCCCGAGTTTTATGTTCTCCTTGAATATTGAAGCTATTTAGACCCACTCCACATGAACCCGGGATAGGCAACTTTCACAGTTCAGCTTCCCCACTCCTCCAATGGGGCGTCCACACACTTGCATTGTTATCCATTGCTGAGCTTGATTTCAAATTACTGATTCCTCTGTCATTTTTTTAAGTGACTGTGCTCCTGCCCAGTGACTTCCTGCAGCCACGCTGTGCCTGGATAGGTCCCGTAAGGAAAGGCGGGCAGCGTGAGCTCATCCTGACGATTTCTGGGACCCTTTTTCTTTGGGGGCATGAGTCACTTTCCTTCTCAGTTTCAACTTTAAAACTTTTTCTTCCTCTGTAAGTCACAAGTTTGTTAATAGGATGTGTGCTGGGCTGTGCAACAGTCTCCAAAAGGAAGTGATGCGGGTTTGGGTCACTGAACTAGAACTGGGAGTGATCAGCACCAAATGTGCTACACAGAGCAGTCCCTTACTAACAGGACGGGCTACAGAGGAGCTTGGAAACTGAATTTTTCTGACTACCCATTTTTATATTGCTTTATGAAAGCATTTCTCTAGACACATTTGCTCTGAATGAATGGTGGGGATTAAACTTAATTTATTCAGGCATCTGGGCTTTTTAGAATGAATGGCCCAATAGATTTTAATGAAAAGGTGCACCATGGAATCCACAAGGAATACAATATACTATGAAATGCTTCCACTTTCTTCCACTTTCCTTACTTTCATTCCTAATCCTCAGCAATCCAGCCAAGAGCAATTTCTGAACCTCCAATCTTGTATTATAGAGACGATGCCTGCACACTCTACACAGCCTGAGACACAGGAGGCAAAGTGGTGCCAGGAGAGGTCCCAAGCAGAGGTGGAGCTTTCCACCTAGAAAGCTCTATCATCCCTGTCCTAACACAGTCCTCAAACAATGTCATGACTGCTCCGTTGCTGGAATGCGAGGGGTGAATCCACGGGCAGCCCTGGGCTTATGAATATCACCACCAACACTCTATTGAAGCCATGCAGACCCATACTCAAAAACCCTGCCTCACATCAGCTTATCTGCACCCCCTAGAAGTCAGTTCAAGAAATTAGCACCAGGGCTGGAGTGGTGGTTCAGCAGTTGTGGTGCTTGCCTGGCATGCGCAAGGATGCAGGTTTGAACCCAAGCACCACGTACACAATGAAGTGTTGGAGCAACGCAAACCGAATGAAAAATTAAATAAAACTGATTCAAACTGGTTCTCTATTTCTCTCTCACTCTGTCCCTATTTCTTAAAAAAAAAAAAACAAGAAAGAAAAGAGAAAAGAGAGAGAGAGGAAGGAAGGAAGGAAGGAAGGAAGGAAGGAAGGAAGGAAGGAAGGAAGGAAGGAAAGTACAAACTACCAATAACTTGTCTGTGTGAGCTAAAACCTCCACTCCACACCTTCTGCCAACTCCATCCTGGCTAGTGGTTGGAGTAAGTGGTGGGGGGTGGCTGACAGGCAAACAAAGTGTTGTCCTTTTGGGGGAACTTTAATTCAGTTCTGTGACTTTAAAATTCCACTTTGCCTCTACCACTACCCCTTGCTTCACATTTAATCATGGTAAGCACAAGAAGAGGGGAAAGCTAGAGGTAAGGGAGGTGGGGGGAGGCCATGTCTGTGTGGGCAGAGGGGACACTTGGCAATTTCTTCCAATCCCCCAGTCCACCTGCTCATCTAAGAAGAAACACTGGACAGCTGGACACTGGCCAAGGAACCTGCATGTGCTTCTCTCTGTCTCTGCCTCCTGTTGCTCACTGAGTGCACTGGGGAGGTATCTGTCCCGTGTCCCTCATCCATGGCGGTTCCTAATGGGTCTCTTTGCCATTATGGCCAAGATCTCACCATGGCTCCCTGCTGAACCATGTTTTCAACTTTCTTCTTCCTGCTGGTCAAGGTGTTGGGCCAAGATCTCAAAGCTGCTCCCCTGTAATACGTTGCCCCCTGTATTAGTGTCCCGGGGCTGCCATAACAGTGTTCAACAACTGGGTGGCATAAAACAATTTCTTGTCCCACAGTTCTAGAAGCTGGAAGTCAGAAACCAGGGTATTGGAGGGCCATGCTCCCTCTGAAACCTGCAGAAGCCGGTCCTTCTCGCTTCTTCCCCCCTGTGGAGGGCATTCCTGGGCTCCAATTTCCCATGGTGTTCTCTTTGTGTCTTCCTGTCATCTTCCCTCTGTGCATATCTATGCCTATGTCCTAATTTCCCATTTTTAAAAGGACATCAGTCATATTAAGACTCACCCTAATGACCCCATCTTTATGTGGTTTAATCTGCAAAGAACCCACATCCAAATAAAGCCCCACACTGAGGTACCAGGGCTTAGGACTTTACATTTCTTTCTGGAAGAAACACAATACCCACACCACCACTTCACAGGTTCCCTAGGACAACTAAATGAGATAATGTATGGAAAGAGCTAATGCAGCTTTGACACACAGTAGGTGCTCAACAAATATCCACTCTCTCTGCCCTATAGCATTCTTATTTAAGAGACTTCTGGACTTGGTAAGCCTTTGTAGCAACTAAATTTGTAAAAATAACATTCCAAATAAGACACAAAAGTCCTTAGGGATAAAATAATGACAGTGGCTGTCTGGGTGGTACATGGTAGGATGCCCTTTGTTCTATCTTCTGAGCTCTGAAGCATCAAGAGAGCAAGCAATTCAGAGCTGTGTAGGAATCAGAAAAGGAAGTCTTCCAAAGAATCTGCTGACAACTGGATTTCCAAGTTCCTTGGATTGTAGGGGAACAAACAAACAAAAAAACCCCCCAAAACTTCAATTCTACCCTGCACACTCTCCCTACAGTACCAAAAAGAATATATTCTATACATTTCTAAATAAAAAAGTCCAAATACAATATACACTTAAACATAGCATTAGAAAACCAGAAACTAAAAACCAATATACTAAGGGAAAGTGACATAAATTAAAATAGATAAAAAAGATCACCCCTGATTTTAAGGGGGGCTGGGGCAATGGCTTGGTAGTTACAATGCTTTTTCGGCATGCAAAAGTACACAGGTTCAAACCCTAGAACCCACGTACATAACTGTCAGAGCAACGAAAGTCATGTGTGAAAAACTCAAAAAATTTGATTCTCTCTCTCTCTGTCCTACTCTCTTTAAAAAAAAAAAAAAAAAAAAGATATTTAAGAAGCCAGGTACAGAAGTGCATGCCTATAGATCCAGCTATGGGATGCTGAGGTAGGAAGATGGCTTGAGCTCAGGAGTTCAAGGCCAGCCTGGGACAGTGGGATCCTGTCTCAAAACAAAAACAAAAACAAAAACAAAAATTAAGGGTGGCCATATGTGTAATCACTCGAGCAACAGTGACAATCAATCACACCCCAAGGCACTGTACCAGTGAAAAAGCAAGCTTTTTCTCTTCACTTGTTTTGATATAGACCCTCAAGGGACCACAGAGGGTGGTGGGCCATCGTCTTCCCCACCCCCATTATTTTGCTAAGTCATTTCTCTACCAAAACAACCTTCAGAGAGTCTCACTGATTCTCCCTGCCAACAACATTGCATAATCCACTGCTTACTTATCTTGAGCCCACTAGCAAATTCCAGATTCAGGCTCATCTGCTTTGGCTTGCTCACTTGGTCTTTGGCTGGTCCTCTGGATCCACCGGTAACCTGGTGCCCCTGAGCAACTCTTGCCCTGGATTTTCTTCTTTCTATGTAAGGACTTGAAATAGAACATATTCAGACTTGTCTGCAAGTGAGTTTGCAGGCATACAACAATAAGTTTATGTGTCTCTCAGTCTTGACCTTCTTTTCTTTTTTATGCCAAACCTAATACTATAAAACAAAATTGCTCCACAGCTTGAAAACTTTTTGGCTGACGGCAGGAGACTGTCTTTCCCAATGTCATGGAAGTGGACCTTCCTGTTTTCCACAGCAGAAGAACTGTCTGGAAGTCATGAGTTTCACAAGGTTCTGCTCTAGAGCTTGCCACAAGCACCCAAGGAGTAGCCATAAGGCACCAGGTATTCATGCTTCTCCTCACCTCCTTGAAACTCAAGGGTCTGCAGGTCCTGAGTGTTCACCACGCTGCCCCAACTGCAGCGTCCAACACCCCAGGAAACCAGGAAAAGCCATACAACAGGGACACTTTCTGGCTTTGCCCTACAACATGCCTTAAAGATTGAGAGAGCCCATCTCCATCTGGGTGCGGTCTACTTCTGAGAATACTTCGCAAAAACGTATAAGCTTAAGCCTGAACTTGAAATCCGCAAAGGTCAAAATCAACCCGTGCTGAATCATCGGCACTCAACTATGGGCAATGAAATGAGAGTGTGTTTAGAAAGGAATCTGGGAAGTCTAGTTGGCTGGCACAGCCGAAGTGTACCCTTGAGGATGGGCGTGGGTAGCTTCAAGGGCATAAAACCCCTCGATGTATATAAAGACACACTGTTACATATAGGAATTATACAAACTAAACGCTATCATTCTAACCTCTAGAGCAGAGCTTCTTCCTTTTTGAAAAAAAAAAAGAAAAGGGGGACAGTGAGAGAGAGAGCAAAAGAGAAGCAATTTTTATTTAGTTTTTCATTTGACTTTCAATCCTCGGACACTTGGTTGTGTACTTGGTGCTAGGGTTTGAACTTGTGTACTAGCACATGCCAGGCAGGCACCGTAACCCCTGAGCCACCACCCAAGCCCCTACAGCAGTAATTCTTAGAGCAGGGGTTAGACCTTGATATTTAGAGAGCACACTGGGTCTGTTATGACCCCTCCTGGTTTCCATGCAAGCTCTTCCACTAAAGGAGGCATTCCAGCTTCTAAAGACAAACCCAGAGAGAGTCCCTCAGAGAGGTGACAAGCTGCAAAGTCTTGCAAGGTCAAAGGTGGTGGAGGTGTCACCATCGGACACTGGGCTCCGCTGAAACACTAAATTCTTTGCTAACAACACGAAAGTTACATCACACGGATTTCACTATATCCTTCGTGTATCGTTTATGAATCATTTGCTTCAACGCTCATCATGAAGTCTGTTTCATAATATTCTAATCAAGGCAAATTGCTACTATGCATCAGCGTTAAGAGGCTCTTCCACCAAATTACCACCTGGGCGCCACATGTTACATAAGTCACGCCAACATGTTGCAGAAGGAGGTAATGGCAATGTCCCAGTAGATGTGACCTAACATAAAATGTTCTTAGAAAGTTTTTAACACAACTTTCATTTATTTTTCTTTGTAAAACTTTTTATAAATCAAATGCTCATATTATGATGCCACTTAAACATAGTAAGAATGAAAAACAGCAATCTGGTCATTATTTAAACAATAACCAAAAATATATTTTCATTACAAATACCTTCCTGCCTCTAAAAAAATCCTAGCTATCCAGAAGCATTCTTACATGTTTTTGAGTATAGAAAATGTTTTAAACACATGTTTCTTAACATGTAACCTCCGGGTTAAGATCTTGAAACAATGTATACATTTACCTTAAAACTGTGAATAAGGAGAAGGTGCTTGATGCACTGCAAAAAAAAAAAAAAAAAAAAAAGAGAGAGAGAGAGAGAATGAAAGGAAGAAAAAAGGAGGAGGGAGAAGAAGGGCATTTGATTTATTTACATTGATAGCTAAGATCAATCCCGAATTGAACACACGGAATCAGAATATCTTCCTTCCATTGAAAGATAAAAGTGAAGAGAAATTAATTCATATTCTAACTAAAGAGATTTGACTATTATTAAGCTCATAACAACTAACATTTATGAACTCAGTCTATACTCTGGACAGTTCTAGTGTTTTAATCAATCCCAAGAACCCAATAATGTTGAGTTCACCCTCATTTTACAGATGAGGGGAATTAGGCATAGAATGGTTAAGTAACTCACCCAAGTCGCCTGTCCTCTAGGGGTTGAAGGCAGGTCTTGATCGTTAGCAATCTGAACTAGTTCCTTGTTAACTACTCTACTTTTCAGTTTTCTAGAAGTTGACTAACCTTTTATTTGTAAACGTTTTAATCCACATATTAAAGTCACTCTTCTCTCTTTCAAAACTTTCAACTAAGAATGTCTGCAAAATTGTTCATGGCTTACAAGTGAAGTCTTTCAAATCCTCTAAAGATGGATGTAATCCTATAACAAAGATATATATTCTTCAACTAGAATATTCCTTTCTTTTACAAATACCTTAATATTGAACACTATATTTTCAAAGCACATAAAAAATGTTTTTTTTCCCTAAATCTGGGCGGGGGGGGGGGGTGGTACGGCAGCAGGCTTAGGCAAAATTATTATAATCAACAAAGTCGAGATTACCTAAGATAAACTTTAAAAGTAGCTAGGGCTCAGTATACACACCAAGGTTTTTTATTTTGCTCTTGAATGACATGACATTAAAATCATGAGATTCTCATAATGCATTTATTTTCTTTCCCATTATCCGCATGCCACAAGGAAAAATGAGGCCACAACCAGGCAGAAGTGACAGACAGGTCCCCAGACCTTCTTCCCTCTCTATTTGCAAAGTCACATGAACAAGTGGTGGATAAAGCAGTAAAGTCACCCAAGAAGGGCACCTGCACTCTCCTTAGATGGCCAAGGAGAACTGCAAAGTGTCTCTGTGCACACATGGATGTTAGCTGGAGGAGTTTTCACCCATCATGTTAGAAAGGTGAACGATAAAGAAAAAGACCTGATTGCAAGGAGAAGTAACTCTCCCACTTCAAGTGCTTATCTTCTGAGGCTTGGAGGTCGCACGAAGCCTGGATACAGTCTCTAGGATGAAGACATCCCGGATTACATGTCTTGAATGCCACAAAAGAGACACAGGTTGTCTCCAGGTGGCATCCCTCCTCATGAAGAATTGATGCTGCCCAGGGAAATGCTTGACAGCACACAAGGAGGGACACCAGGCATCTGGCTAGGAGCAATGCTAATGTGCAATAGATGGACCATCTTGGGGGTCTCACTCCCAAAAGGAAATTAATGAATAAATATGCATATCATTCAAAACACAATTCCCTGAGTTGCAAAAATACATTTGACTTCAAAACTATTCTGAAGGATTGGTTAGTGGTTAGTCTTACTCTATACTCACTGTTTAAATGGTAGAGTTCATTCTAAACGTTTTAGTTTCCATTCATTCAAATTGCACTCTTTCAGGGCTGGGTGTAGCTCGGTGGCAGAGTGCTTGCCCAACAAGCCCAAGGCCTGAGTTCAATCCCCAGCGCCACAAAAAAAAAAAAAAAAAAAAAAAAAAAAGTCTTTTGAGATCAATTTCATTTCTATTGTATGGCAAAAACGTGTAGACCATGTGTGGTACATAATCTATCACAGTGGGATGATGTCTAACTTTTAAGCAGGATGTAGTCAGCTACCACCATAGCATTCTTAAAAAGGATCCATCAGCTAGAGTGGCAGCCCACACCTCGAGTCCCAGTTAGGTGGTGGGCTGAGATGGCATTGCAAACTCAAGGCCTCGCAACTTGGCAAGACCCTGTCTCAAAGTAAAAGTTTAAAAATGACTAGGGATCAATGGTAAAGTGCCCCTGGCATTCAAGCCCCAGCACAAAAAATAAAAATAAAAAAGGACTGGGGATGTAGATCAGCGATGGAGCACTTGCCTAGCCCATGTAAGGTCCTGGGTTCAATTCCCAGTATTGCAAAGGAAAAAACCCCTTTAGATAAACTTACAGATTTTTCCTCTTATTGTCCTTTGTGAAGTTGCTATGGATTTGTTAAACAATTGATACAACTGAGTATTTCCTACTATTTCACTGTATTTTAGAACTGGATTTAAAAAGATGGATTTAATGATCCTTTAGCCATAGCACAGTATGAATAATAATTCAGTTTTTAAAGAACCACATCACTCACTCAAAGAAAGACAGATAGATAGATACGTGAACAAATACATGTAGAGAGATCTTTTCCTTTAGGAAAAAACATCGCACAGCGTACAACATTTCTAAAAATCTTTGCATACACTCAGCTTGGGTTTTAAAGCATTTCACTGCCAGGAGATTGGCTCAGTAGTAAAGCAAAGGACAGGTCCACCTAGCGTGAGGCTCTGGGATTGATCCTCAGCGCTGGGGGGAAAAACATCAAAAGAAAGTTACGTTGGAGCAGTCCTTTTTTTTTTTAAATTTATTTATTTTTGCTTGACAAATAGTTGGGTATATTTATGGAGTGCAAAGAGGTATATGATCATTGTATACATTCACATTCAGCAATCCTTAATTACTTTAGATACTGAGTAAAATGCGGGCCTAGGGGAAGCCAGAGAGTAAATGATGAGATGGATAAACACGTGGTCCAAGCTCTCTTCGCCTCTACCTGGACCACTAAAGTTGTCTCCTGCCTCCACACTCATTGCCAACTCACTACCCCCAAAAGTCGTGTGTGTGTGTGTGTGTGTGTGTGTGTTGACGGGGATGGAACCCAAGGCCTCATGCTTGCTGGGCAAGTGGTCAATCTATAGAGACATGCCCTCAGCTCCAACGGCACTTTTCTAAAATACATGGTTTGTCCCAAGCTGGTTTAAAATTCTGCAGTGGCTTCTCACTGGAGCCTGGTGAAAGATGCCCAGCCATGTGCGCACTCAGACCTGTGCCTACATCAATGCCTGTGCCCCCTCACCTTTGCCCCATGTCCCTCTGCTGGGAAGGCTCTTCCTCCCCACCCTTTACTTAAGAATCCAGTCTTGAAACTACTCACCCTCCAGGGCCCAAACCCAAGGTTCTCGTACGTAAGGGAGGTAGGGTGGCGATACAGATGTTCTTCTTACAAAAGTATACCTTTCTAAAAGGCAAGGGCATGGATAGTAGCCACCCCCTCATCTGCTTCAAGCCCCTCAGTGGATACCTGAAACTATAGATAGTACCAAACCCAATGTACACCATACTTTTTCCTATACATACATATCTATGATAAAGCTTGATTATAAATCAGGCATGCTAAGAATTAAGAATAACTAATAATAGGACAATTACAGTAATGTACTGTAATAAAATTACACAAATGTGAAATCTCTTTCAGAATATATTGTTCTATAGATATTAACAATGATTTTTTTTCTGTTCTTATGAAGCCTAGAAATTTTGCCCTTTCACTTAATGAAGCACTTTAATGCTTCCGTATATCTAAATTGCACTTTGGGTCATTATTAAGTAAAAATAAGGGTTACTTGAACACAAGCACTCGAAATTGATTTGATAACCAGGCCAGTTACTAACAGGTGGGTAGCATATACAGCATGTATACGCTGGGCAAAGCGAGGATTCAAGTCCTTTGTGAGACTGAGCAGGATGGCATGAGAATTCATCACAATGCTCAGGAGGACATGCAATGTAAAACTTAAGAATTATTTCTGGAATTTTCCATTAAATATTTTCAGACCAACGCTGACAACAGATTAACTGAAACCCCAGAAAGGGAAACCAAAGAAAAAGGAGGACTACTGAATCACTGATACTTAGCTCAATCACTCAGATAAAAAATATAGCTTAAACTAAGGAAAATGATGTCAATAAATGTCTGGCTAGATGTGTGAATGAATCAATTACAGAACTGCAAAAAGTAAAATTGCAACTTGAAGTTCATGTCGAGAACACAGCCCGATTCAGATCCTGGCTTCTCCATCTACTTCCTTTATGATTTAGGATGTGCCTGCTTACCTCTCAACCGTCAAATGGGGACAATACCCACTGGTCACACCTACTGAAAGATCAAGTAAGGTATGGTGTACAGGGCCCAGCACAACGCTGGGACTCTATCCTCCTAAGCGCCTTTATCAGGTAGCTACAGTCTAGCATCCGAAATTGGAGTCAACAATGAAAAACGAGGATAGGAGCCACAGAAAAATAAGGCAGGGAACGGCAAATGGAGGACTAGAGGAGGATCCTTCAGTGGCTCCAGCTGCTTCTCAAGGGCATTTAAGTTCCTCCCACTACTTCATCCTACAAATTCTCCACTTATAAAAACCATAAGGCTTTCAGGGGCTAAAAGGAACATAAAATTCAGATGAAGTCAGAACCTTTGAAACAGGGGCTAGCTCCCAAATTCCAACACGTAAAATTAACTAAGTCATTAGTTGATAGGCTTACCTCATGACTCCCAAAAGAACGTGTAAAGTAACTCTTTCAAAGGAGTTAGCCTTTTTTTTCAGGGCTGAGGACAGAACTCAGAGCCTTGGGTGTGCTAGGCAAGCGCTCTGCCACTGAGCTAAATCCCCAACCCCTAGGAGTTAGCATTTTCAAAGCCCCTTCAACTCCCCTCTCCCTAAACTTTGCCTAACAAAAAGAAGGGGGGGCTTTTTAAATTCTTTTTTTGTTTGTTTGTTTGTTTTGGGTTGGGGTTGTTTTTAGGACCAGAGTAAACAGCAAGACAGGCTAACTACAACAGTAATAAGGACTGAGGCCTTCTTCTGTTGCTATCTGTAGCTTGCACAGGATTCAGAGAAGGAAAGCTTTGGGTATCCCTATTCATTGAATATTTTCTAAACATTACTGGGAAATCATTGTAAAAAGCAGCAAGGAGCAAAGGAAGTTTCAGGTTTGGGGGAGGTGCATCTTGCAGGATCCTGAGAACAATAGGCACTTACTAACCCCCTTTCCAGCTAGCAAATAGCTTGGAAGGCCTGGCTCAGCTTTAGAGGTCCTGGAATTCTGGAGGCAGAGGCTAAAGAACCAACACAATTTGCCACATAGATAACCATGTCAACCTTAGCAATTCCCACTCTTCAAGACAACTACCCTCCCCAACCACAAAAAAAGAAGGGGGTTAAAAGCAAGAAATGCAGTGACTATGACCACAGGTTCCTAACTAATTTTGTGCTTCTCTGCAGACATGTAAGCCAGCCTGTCATAGGCAAAGGTGATGCTTCAGAAAACCAAGTGTTGCAGCCAGTGACCACAATGTGCATCTCACAAGAATGCTAAGGCTTAATTGCTCAGGGCTTACAAACCTTTCGCAATGTACGCAACCACTAGAAGCCTCAGGATTTTAGTTTGCAGGATGAAAGTGTCCAAATGTTAGCATCAGGCCGAATTTATCAGAATTTATCAACACCTTGAGAAGTGCTCCCCATCCTAATGGGTACATCTTCACAGAGCCACACTTTGATGTGACTCCTGCATTTAAGAAATGCATGCTTCCTCCCTCCACCATCCTTTACAATGGACAGAATGGTGTTGTCAGCGTCACTACCGGGGACTGGAGTCAGAAAAATGAATGACATTAATCCTACCCTCCAGGTACTCACAATCTGGTATTTTTATAAGCTTGTGTTTTCTTTTTCTCCATTCTATATCCACTTACAATATTGACTTATTAGCATTTATCTATTCTAGCACAGCGTAAACATTTCCATGCTGTAAATTATACTATTATTTCTTCTCTAAATAAGCACTTTGTTAACAATTATCTGAAAGCAACTATTGGGTGCTCAACGGTGCATGGACTGAATTAATTTAAATACAAAATGTGTCTGAATGAACTCAAACAGCCATCCAGTATTTACTGAGATCCATGACCCTGGGAGGGAGAGGGATACCCTTCCCTCCGGTATAACCAACTAAATCTCTGCAGGCCAAATGTCTCTCACTTGCTAAGTCAGTGGAAAACAAAAAGCATTCTTTTACCTAAAAACATTCTTACCTACTAGGCTGTGAGGTTTGATTCTCACACTTAGGTAGAATCTGAAAACGCAAAATAGCTCTGTATCCAGAATCTTTAAAGTGTCACCCGTACCCCCCTCCCCCCCAACACACACTTCTACTCTCCTTCTCCAGTTCAGAATGGAAAAAGAATCTCTCCAATCACATTTTGCCTAAAACGCTGAACACAGTTACATTTCATAGCACCTGGCTTTTTGACTCTTGGTTCTGCAAACCACAGTTGGCTCTAACATTGTCACTAACATGTGCCATTCACTTATCTGTCTCTTCATCTGTCTAGGCTGATAGATGACTGCAGAAAACCCACATTTTAAGCAAGAAATGAAAGAAATGGTGCCCTGTGTTTCAGTACAACTGATACCAACTTTCAGGTTTGTGTCTTGATACATTTCCCCCCAAAGATCCAGTTTTAATAAACACAAAGATGATGGCTTTCTAGTAGTGGAAAGAAGATCCACCCTTTAAACCTGGTATCTTCCCACTCAAATGTACAAATGAAAATAAGCCATGTCTTCCCTCCCTCTGTTTTACTAAGGAACAATACCGACGCCCAAGTTTACCGCAAAGGAAAACAAGACTGTACAAAGAAGAGGGAAACATGAATGGACACAACCTGTTTGGTACAAGCTTAACGTTCTCTCCTGCCTCGCACTGAACTAGGAGCTATGTAAGAAGCATATATTTTCTTTTCTCGTGCAACTGCTCTTTGAATAACAGGTTTGAGCCTCTAGGGCCCCACCCCATCTTTTAACTCAGCCAAAGAACACTCTGCTACAACTGACCCAACAGTGCTGGAATCTGCCAAGGAAGGGAAAGCAAATATTCAGAAAGTGCCACCTGCCAACCCTCCTCTTCCAAACAACCCTGGCCCAACTTTCTTTTAAGCCAGCTCCCCAGCCCACGCCTTAGCAAGGGATGCAAAGTGATTTTATCAAATCCGTGCTCTCAGTGACTGAAAATATACACAGCAGGAGGAATCTCAGCAAGAAATAAGAAGATAAGCTTCCTGGTTGATGAACTTGAAAAATAATTTATCACCACAACTTTAAAATGTTTATTGGGTTTTCTGGAATTTTAGCTTAGGACTTTATTCTTATGAAAAGTTTAGAAAAAGCAAAAATAGGACATTTTAAATCCAAAGTATACATTGTGCTATATTGTACACATATATTAAACGTATACAGTAAGTCAACATATATTTTACTGTATATACATAAGTTTTAAAAATATGTATGAAAAGAATGGATAGTTTTCTTGTTTTTTGTTTCGTTTTTTTTTTTTTTTTAGTGCTGGGGATTGAACCCAGGCTCTCACGCATTCTAGTCAAGCATTCTGCAACTGATCTACATGTCCAGTCCCAGACAAAATCTTCAACCAACCTTTCCTGGTTCTCTGCTCTCTGTACAGTAATAACCATAAATATCAATAGATAACCTGGAAATAAAATAATTGGGACTTTAAGATGTTTGGAGAGATAGACACAAGATTCTATTTTCAGGAAAATATATATATAAACAGCTACATTCATTGAGCATCTATTAACATCAGGCAGTGAGTTAAATACTTGATACACATCAATTTAGCTAAATCTCAGGGGGAAAAAAACAAGAAATGAGTCTCCTTTTCCTCATTTTTCAGGTGATGAGGCTTAGAATAAGAAGGGTTGAATAACTTGGCCAAGAAAATACAAACTATCAGTTGGAGCATAGGGATTTGGCCCAGGCCAACTCCCTTCAGTGCCCAAGAGCTAAATCACTGTGATAAGAACTATACAATGTTCATCATTCCCAAAGAAGAGATGTAAAAACTACGTCTCCCATTTGAAAACAGATCTCAAGGTAAATCTACCATCTTTTCCAATGATCTGTAGACCACTTACACATCTGGCCATTCCAAGTCTTTCACACTGAAGTTGTCTTTTCGTGTGGATTAAGATATTTACTGTAAGACCCCCATCCATCTGATTCTAGTGAGGGACCAGTTCCATCACAACGGATCTGCTAATTCCCCAGAATATTAAACCCTGAGCAGGTTAAAGCTTCATCTTACACGTGTGGTTTCCAAAATCATGCCAAATCCATGAGAAGTTTTAAACCCTGGACACTTCAAAATGCTTGACTGCACAGACTTAGCAAAATAAACCCTATTGCTTTTAGCACCAAACATGTAAACAAATATCCCATAATTATACAAATTGGGAAACTGCAAAACAGAGCAAGTAAACATTCTGAAGGTCCTGGGCGAGCCGCTAGTTGTTTCCTTCTCTCGGTCACACAAGCGGTGAGATAAACATCAGTGCCATTGGTCTGCTTCAGACCAACTGTGTAAGTCCATCAACCAAATCTGTAACCTGTAGTGTTTACATCCACGCCTCTTTAAAAGCACTCTTTCTGTCTCTCCCGCACCAACATCTCAGCAGGTGTTCCCGATTAAACGAATATTATGCCGGATTGTTGAAGAAGTGTCTTTGATGTGATCCGTGGCTGGTTATTTTTTAATTAGGGGTTGAAATCCTATACAGTGTGTATTTAACCCCCTAAGAACTGGAGCAAGGGGAGGAAGACTCTGCTAGGAGAAGGGTGCCGTGCCGAGTGGGTGGGCGAGAAGGGAGCCCCGGGATCCAGACCTGCGCGCCTCCCAACGCAGGTAACTCACCAGGATGCCCATCACGTCGGTCCAGAGTCGGGAGAACGCCTCGGACGTGCCGGTGTCCACCTCGGGCTCCGGCTCCGGCTCGGGCTCCGGCTCCGGCGCCCGGCCAGCGGCTCCCGCGTCTTCCTCCATGGCTGTGTCCCGCGCGCCAGCCGTGCGTGCCGGTCCCCGCGGCGCCCTCGCCCCGCACCAGCGCGCGCGGGCCGGGGGTGTCGGGTCCCGGGCGCTGCGTCACGGAGCCGCGCCCCCGCGTAACATGCCCAGGCGGCCCTCGCCAGCCCGCAGGGCCCCTCGCAGGCGTCCGCACCTCGGCCCTAGGTGGCCGCGGGCAGCGCGACTGACAACTCCAAAAACTTTAGCTGCCCGACTCGGCTCAGCAACAGGGTAGCAGGAGCAAAGTCCGCACCACTGCGCGCCGCGGCGGGGAAGTCGCTCAGCCCAGAAGCAATTAAAGGCACTGCAAAGGCGTCGCTTCCTGTGACGGGCACCGGCTGACGGCGGCACGCGACTCGATGCTGCCACCAAGTCTGGGCAGGGGCGGGCAGGGGTGACGGCGGCGCCTCAGGACCTGGGAAGCAACTTCCCGGGACCCCTCTCTTCAAAATGAGCTCTCCCAGCTCCACATGACCCTCCCCGCTCCAGGCTAAAGAAAGCGTTTAGCAACAAAAGGTGCTCTGATGTCAGGCTCTTTGCATGGAAACGAGCCCCGGACAGGAGAACAAATCGCCTGTTGAAAGAGCAGCCCGCGCAAGCTTCCAATCACGCCTTGCACCCCGACGGTTTTGACCCCCGACGAGCTGCGAAGAAGTTAATCTTTAAGCTGCCCCTGCTGAAAGAGTTCACAAGCAGGCAGTGTCGCTACAATCCACACCTCGCCCCTCGGGAAGTCGGGCGACCTACAGAATTACAACCCTGCCTGTCAGCCAAGACTTCCCGGAACGCGAGTGTGAGCGCCTGGGCCAGAGCCCTGGTTTGCATCGTTTTTAGGAGAGGGGACTTTCGGGCTCCTGAGTGTCGAGGTGCTGTGCCCTGCTAGGCTTTCCGCTAATTAGGGGAAACACACTTGGGTTTTAGGGGTTCCTTTTAAATTAAGGACACAAGCAAGGGCCATTTGCAGAAATGGCTGCTGAAGGCTGTAGCCACTGACCTGGGCCCTGTGGATATGTTTTTCCAAGGGCAAGATCCATGACGGATTTATTTTCTGAGGGAAAGTGCCCCGTGCAGGTTCTTTTTCCTTTTGCAATTCTTTCTTTCAAAACCACTCAAAATTTTCCCTGGAGATGACAACGGCTTGTCACACTTGATTTATGAATGATCAGTTTGTGAAACACTTAAGAAACCTCAAGGAATCTGTCCCTAGCTAAAGAGACATGGAGTAGGGGAGGAGAAAGGGGTGAGGCCCCTGGGAGAGAGTTCTTGTTTCTTTCTCTCCTGGTTGGTGGTGAAGTTGCTGTTTTTCCTCTTCTGGGTGAAATCCCCTTGCTAAAGCATGAACTGCCAGGAGTACCAACTCATGCAGTGAATCAACATCCCTTATAGGAAGATTTAGAACAATAAAAACTTTTTTAAAAATAAATTTATGGGGGCTGGGGATGTATAGCTCAGTGGTAGAGCACATGCTTAGCCCTGAGTTCAGTTCCCAACACCAACATATTAATTAACCAGCATGATCCCCTGATGATACCCGTTTCCCCCCCAAATGTGACTTGATTTTTTAAAAAAAGGAAAAAATAAGAATGAGAAAGTTTTCCCTTGATACTAAGAAAGCACTGTGTTGGAGAGGAAAGAGGCCTGGGAGTCAATGTAGCCAACTTGGTGCTTTTCTGGGTGGAAGCTGAGTTGGACCCAATGGGTTTCCAAGGCTGTGAACCCAAGCAAATTCAGTTCCAGCCTATAGACTTAAAAAAAAAAAAAAGACATTTCTATAAAGATATGAAAATAAGCAAAAGAGAAGACAAATAGCCTTTACAGTTTATTTTACTGGTATATTTAAGAATTCCAACTTATCATCAAGAAAATGTGGAGCAATGTGCTGCTTCCACCAGGCACATCTTTTCTTCCCATAAATACTTCCTGGTGAGTGACTGAGAAAGGTGTTGTGCAAGTGGGGCCTTGGGTGCTGCAGTTAGGATAAGAGCTGACTGTCCCACACCAGACACAAGTGTTTTTCTTCTTGACTCAGATAACCTGGGGCAAAGCATTTGACCTTCCCGTGGGGCTGCAGTTCCCCATCCCTGTTGAGGCAAGCCCATGATAATTGCCACCCACCCCCTCAGAGGTGATACTACATTTTGGGGTCATCTAAAGATAGGTACAATTGAGAGACAGCACATACACACATCAATGTAATTGAACCTTCACCAGCATTTTGGTACCTATAGAAATCAACGCCCTAGACATTCAAGCTCCTTTTGCACCCTAGATATTTAAGCTCCTTTTCCTAATGTTCCCTAATAAGTGGCTGGAAATGAGTATCTTAGAAGGAGTGTTGGGGCCTCTGCATACAATGCAGAATTTTATGTTTGCTGTATTGCCTAAATTCATTTTTCTACTAATGGAATATAAACACTTTTGTTAACTGAAAAATAAGCTGAACCTTTTCACTCAGCTTCTTGCCCCTACAATTGAGCCTCTTCTCCGTTCTTCTAAATTCTTTCAGGGGCTTTTCACTAGTTTCCTTTTCCTTATAAAAGGATCACCATCCTTCTTCCTCCTCCTCCTCTTCCTTATCATTTCAGAGTCCAATGGGAACACCAGTTATCAAGGGCTTTGTATAATAGCATTCTATCCATGAAGGTGGGAAAGGGCCTCCAAAATCTAGATCAAATTCCTCACTTCACAGATGAAGAAATGAGCCTCAGGGAACTTGAATGATGGGTCCAAGTGAGAGATCCACATGTGGGAAGAGTCACAAATCAACCTGATTATTTTACAGGTTCTTTCACCTAGGTCGCACTACATTTGATTTCTACGAATCTCTGCGAGCCAAGTGTAGAAACACCAGTGAAGATGGCCTAGAGACATCCACCTCTCCCCCTTTCCCTGGCCATCAGGGCTCTTGTCCAGCTTGTTGGAATTGCTAAATCAGTTCTGTGGGTCCTGATGAACAGTTAAAAAAAGAACATAAAACTACGGGGATGAGGGCTGGAGAGGTGGCTCAGCGGTTATGGCACTTGCCTTGCATGTTGGAGTTCGTGGGTTCAAACCCAGCACCGTGTACACATCTCTCTTTAAAACAAAAACAAAACAAAAAAACAACCATCAGAATGAATTCACTGAGAATTTTGGTAATGTAGTGACCTCAATCAGTATGTTTTTTTAATTGGAAATAAGTATCTATCATATTGTGCACAGAAAAATATATGCATACACATGTATGTGTTTATTCTGTCTTGCTTTGTAAAAAGTTGCTCTTACTATGGGTTAGGATTGGAAAACCACTAATCTAGCTGGGAATGTGGCTCAGCATAGAGTGCTTTTCTAGCCTGTGTAAAAGGCCCTATGTTCAATCTTCATACTACAAAAAATAAAAAATAAAATAAATAAAAATTTTAAAAATCACTAGTCTAGGAGTTGCCAGACATTTAAGATACAGGTGTAAACTAGTTAGAATATTATGCCACCACCACCAAAAAAAAAAGGTACTAGTTTATTGTTTGGGAGTAAAGGGACGGATTTCATAGTACAGAAAGTACAAATATAATGGGATTCAGAGAAATGAAGGATTGAATTTTCACTGGAGTTTCTATAAGACAGTGGGCAAGTTATTTATCTTATCTACAAAACAGTTGTAGTTCACATAGTTGTGAGGTTATCTGAGATCATGAAAGAACCTCTACGAATTAGAACCTTACCCCTTTTCCCACCCTCTGCTTTTCCTTCCCCACCTAGTCAACCCAAGAGATGAATCTATAAACAGGAAGTTTCCTTGTTCCTTCCTGAATCTCTTAGACCACACAAAGAAGTAATTCCTAGTGCTGGAATGTAGTTGCTGAATAATGGAGTTGGGAAGTCACCTTTGACAAGTGCTGGCAAGGGGGATAGTGAAGGTAGTGAGAGCAACAATAATAAGAATTGTCATTTATTGAAAACCTACTCTCTGGTAGTTATTGTGTTGGAATTTTAAAAGTATTTCATTGAAACTTCATTTCATTTTTTGCAGTTTTGGGGATTGAACCCATGAGCATGCTGCCACCCAGATACCTCCTAGCCCTTGTTGTCTTATTTTGAGACAGCGTCTTGCTAAGTTGCTGAGACTGGCCTCTAACTTGTAATCCTCCTGCGTCAGCCTCCTGAGTTGCTGGGATTGCAGGATTGCACCTTCACACCCAGTTTATTAAAACTTTAATATTCCCCAAATGGAATTGAGGATTTCCCACTGTGATCTAGTGCTCCCACCTAGTTTCTTCATATTTTAATCTTCTGTTATACCCATTCATTCATTTGAGCTACCAACCTCACCATCTCTTCTTTTTCTCATCACAGCTCCCATACACATCATGGCTAAATGCTACTATACCTCCTAAATCTGGATCCAATACACTCACTTCTCTCTATCCCCACTACCAGGACCTGACTCCACACTGCAATCAACTCTTAAGTTATTTTATCTCAAGAAGTGTTTCTCAAAGTGGGGACACCATCATCATTTCCACCAAAGAACTTGCTGGAAATGCAGTTTTCTGGGGCCTGCTCTAACCCTGCTAAGTTAGACACTCTGGAGGAGGGACCAGCAATCTGTGTTTTAACAGCCGCTCAGGGGATGGTGATAACGAGAGCCCTTGCAAAATTTGGGCAGGTCAGAATAAGGAAAAGAAGCATAATGCTAAAGAAATGTGAAGTTTTAATGGACTATATTTAAAAACTATTCCAGTAGATTGTTTTTAAAAACTCACAGGTAAAAGAAGCTGTCAAAATGCAAGTGAACAGTGATCCCCAAGTTAGATAATTCAGAGATATTTGGCTTTAAAGGCACACAATTAAATATTTAAGTTAAAATATATTCTCCATAAAAACGGCATGTTGTAGCAAAAGAGCTCCATTTCCATACTTGCTTTTTTTAAATAAAAAGCATTTTCTGCTTATAGCATAGATTAAATCTGAATGATGATGAATTGTCCAATTTATTTTTTACCATCCTGCCTTTCTGCTAAAATTGAGCAATGAAAATAGATAAGCTCCTTTAATTTTTACCAATAGTCAGCAACCCTCTCTGGCACTCCTACTTGGGGCATTCCACAATGCCTTGGGGAACTGACTTCAAGGAAGAACAGATATGCTAAAACATTTTTCCCCATCATAATCACCAATAATTCATGGTTTTTCCCCCACAAGTGCCTCAAAGGTGAGCCAAGTCCTTGCAAAAGTATTACCTGCTTTAAAGCCCCTCCATCAGGGAGCATTTGGTAAGAAACGAGAAAAAGAGAAAACTGGAAAGAAATTAAAACAATTCGAAGACAGCCAGAACAGGCCAGGCAGAGAAGGTAAATAAACAAAGCAAGGATGCAGGGCTATAAATACTTTTCTCTGAAATCTCTTCTACTCTGATAAAGGGGCGCTGCTGGTCCAGCCGTTGAAGGGCCTTGTCGGTGCTGGTGCTAGGTAAACACCAAGCTCTGCCCGGGAATTATTCTGATACAATAGTACTGCCACGGACATTTCAGCTTACACTGTGGGATCAGACTAGATGATTTGTAAAGCCCCTTGCAATTTGGAGCCATGAGGATTCTAATCTTTTTTTTTTCTTTTTTTCTTCTTTTTTTTTATTTGTTCGACATAGTCTTATATCCTGGAGGGAATCATTGTTACATCTCCATGCATACATGAATATTATGCTAGTAAGACAGAAAGTTAAGGCTGATCCTAGTCCAGGATCTCCCCCCTTCATCCATTCCCTGATCTCATGTCTCCTCTGTAATACCCCCATACTATAATTGGAAATGAACATATACATGTATATTAATTTTTGAAATTTCTGATTTTTCTCTGCTTGCCTGTGTATGGTTAGGCTTCTAATGGGAGTCGAGTGCACCCAGTTGTATTGATAACCCTTCTAATCCCTCCCTCCCATCCCTGACATCCTCCCTTCTCTCCCTACCTTCATAGTTATTATGAAATTCCAACTATGGTGGGTTTATTACTTGAACTTAGCTAATTTTCTTCCTGCCTTAGGTTTTACTCTAGCTTCCACATATAAGAAAAATACATTCGGCCCTTAAGTCTCTGTGTTTGGATTTTTCACTGAGCATTATTTTTGAGGAGTCCTATCTTACACACTACCCCTAGTGGCAGACCTAACCCTGGAGAAGCAAAATTCTAGTGGGTGGGCTGTCTATGGGTGCCCATGAGGATCCAAAAAGGTATGGTGTGCAAATTGAATTACACAGCGTTTAAGGCAAAGAACCAACGGACTTCAACTCACCATAAAGTAGCTTTTGAGTCAAGAATAAAAGAAGTCTCTCCTGGGTAGAGCTATGAGATTACATGAATGTGACCTGGCATTTCAAAGGAAGCCAAAAGGAAACATGGAGAAGGAACTTTTTAGAATCATATCCCCTACTATTTTAGCTTAGGAGAATGTAAGGGGAAAAATGTGTTAACAAGAGACGAGAAATTATGTTATTTCCAAGTTATGCAAGGGTGGCCTTAAAAGCACAATGGGAAAGTGTCCACAGCCCAAATTGATTCATTAATCTTTATTTTATAAACTTTATCCTGTGAGAAGCCCTCCTTGGCTGTCTGCTTAAAACTAATTGAAGAAAATAATTTTTTCCATTACATTTAAAAGCTCCAGTTAAACTACTGCTCCTCTTCTTTGAGGTACTATGATGTTTTAGTACATAGTACAAAAAAATTCCCACTGCCACAATTAATCTTGGTAAACAGTGCTAAACAGAAGATTTTTACATTCTTACTCAGAGTTGAAATTATACCGAATACTAGGGTTCAACAACAACAAATTTGATTAATGACATTCATACACGTATTTTTTTTTAAAGAGAAAGAGAGATAGAGACAGACAGACAGATAGAATTGATTTTTATTGAGTTTTTCACGTGGCTTTTGTTGCTCTGACACTTAGTTTTACATGTGGTGCTGGGGTTTGAACCCATGTACTTGCGCCTGTCCAGCAAGTGCCATAACTGCTGAGCCACCACTCCAGCCTCCATACGTGAATATATATAAATAAAAAGGAAGACATTTATCTGAGCAAAACACCCTGGGAAAAGCATGTATTGATCCATTAAAACAAAGCAAAAAGTGCTAGCCTTTGTACTGCTCCTTTTTAAAATCACGAAACTCCTCTATAAATTACTTGAAGACGAACCGTGCGTTGCCCAGCCCGATGTTAACTCTCTTTATGGACCCGATTCCTTCTATTCTGTCCTTATAAAGGAGTCCAGATTTTGGATCACAGGGAAGATGTTTATACTAGAAAATTTCACATACTGACTGTGAAAAAGACACTCCCATTCTTGTTTCTGGGGAAAATAAAAAAGGAAAGAAAGTAACTCTCAACTTTGCCTCCACTATAAAACTCTATTTTTTAGAATCTCAGAAATGTGTATCTTCCTTCTCACACAATCTAAGTCCCTTCTTATACAGTGTCTTAGGTGCCCCCTCCCAGTTGTTCAAGACTAGTTTCCTCTCCCGGGCACTTGCTTCCAAATTGCATTTCCTGTGATACATGCAGATACGTAGACATACACACACACGCGAGCGCACGCTCGCGCACACACACACACACACAGAGCCCACACACACAAAGGCTCAGTTATCTCCGTTCTTCTACGCTGCCTTACACAATTGAAGATATAAATAAATGAACTCTGTAACGAATTCATCAAAAGAGGTGGCGACTTGGGAATGTCTCAATGAGTGTCTCACATGTGGGGATAGAAGTTATGAGTGACAGGACTTCGGGGGTCATAGTTGCTTCTTTAAATAGTGTCCTCGTGAACAATTCCCTGTTTAGGCAAGTCCATAGGAAGAGCTGCTCCTGTGGCCAGAGCTGGCCTGAGCGGGGCTTGAAATTTAAAGGAAATATTAACATGGGTGAGCAGGCACCCGATTTTCTGCACCATTTCCCTCTCAAAAAATGCAAATATTTCCTTAAAAAATGGACTGTGTAGGCATGAATTTTCTCTATGCCTCATAAACGAAAGAGCTAGGTGCTAACTACTCTTTATCTAATGAATGTGCTCAAAAATCAGATGATGTTGATTTCAACAGCAAAGAGACACTTAACAAAGAACGCTTGTTCTAGAAATGAGGTCATTTGGACAGTCTACCCATTAAGAAAAAGCCTATTTTGCTTTCAGAGGTCACCTATTGGGGCAGGAAATCCATCTTTCAGCCAGCAAACTAACATCTGGCCTAAGTCTTCTGGGCTGAAATGTCAATTTCCTGATCTAAATGGAACACACATGAAAGCAAAAAAGATGAAAAATAGAAATCTTCATTTGCTGAACAATCCTTCAACAAGAGCAGAGATCAGGATCCTCCAAAAGCAGAGCAAAGACAGTGCAGTACTTGTATGGAAATTTTATTTCCTTACATATTAACTCAAAGGCAAATGATGGCAAAGGAATAAATCATCCTGTTGGAAATCCATATATAACTTTATTCTAGACCACAATTCATTTCATTCTGGACAGTTTAGGTTTTGCTTTGTTTTTTTGCTTGTTTTGGGTTTTTGCATATTGAACCCTGAGTCTCACACATGCTATCACATACTCTACCACTGAGCGACATGCCCAGGTCCAAGATGCATTTTGTACCTCGAGAAAGCCGGGGTGGGGAGTTACTAACTAAATCAAAAGGATAAATGTTGAACTAGGAGGATGGTTAACCCACATAACAAAGTATCTTTTTTTAAAAAATAATAAAACCAAGTTTTATTTTTTCATTATAGTTTTAGGTATTGAAGGGGTCTGTTGTTACATATATATACATGCACACATCATACATCTCCTCTTTACCCTCCCTACCCTCTGTCTTCCTCTCCCCTCCCCACTCCACTTCCCCCATCCCCAGTTCAATTGCTAATCCATGTTTGATGAGTCTGTTGTCTAAACTTATTGTTCTCTCATTCTTTCCTATACGTACTCTAGCTTCCACATATGAGAGAAAACATTTGGCCCTTGAATTTTGGCTAATTTCACTCAGCGTGATTTTCTCCTTGTCTCTCCATTTACCAGAAAGGCCATGATTTCATTCATTTTAATAGCTGAGTAGAAATTCCATGATATGTATCACAGTTTCTTGATCCATTCCTTGAATGATGGGCATCTGGGTTGATTCCATTATTTAATTATTGTGAATTGTGCTGCTATAAACATTGACATAGCTGTGTCACTGTAGGGACAGAATCACTAAATAACAAAGCTATCCCACACCTGGTGATTTTCTCAGCAGATATAAATTTGGCACACTACAAGAAATATCTTTTAAAGCTGGCTGAAGTTGTGCACGATGGTGCACACCTGTAATCGCAGCAACTCAGGCTGCTGAGGCAGGAGGATCCCAAGTTCAAGGTCAGCCTGGGAAACATAGTGAGAACCTGTCTCAAAATAAAAAATAAATAAAAGGGCTGGGGATACTGCTCAGTGGTGGAGTGCCATGGGTTAAATCCCCAGTACAGAGGGGACATAAAGCAGAATAACTAGTTTAAGGTGCCATGAAACATTTCCTGTGCATGGGCGGGGGTGTAGCTCAGTGGTAGAGCACATGCTTAGCATGTGCAAGACTCAGGGTTCCATCCCCTGCACAAAAACAAAATAAAACAGAAAACAGTTGAAATAATTTTCAAATTTGCAACTCATTTTACTTTTCTTGTTTTTTCTCCTCTGATACTGGGGACTGAACTCAGGGCCTTGATACATACTCGGCAAACACCCAACCACTAAGCTACACCCTCACACTTTTTTATTTTTTATTTTGAGATTTTGTTTTTATGGAGATTTTGTTGTGTCCGTCTTCTGCTCTTCCATCTGTCCATTCAACAGGTGTTGCTTGAGTGCCAATTGTGTCCGACATAGTAGGTATCAACAATAGACAGGACACGCAATTCACCAGCCACTCAAGGAAGTAAAAGGTGACTTTCTGGGTGATAGGAAAAACCTGGAAGGGGGAGAGTGGAAAGCCCCAGAGAGCAGAGTGGGGTAGGACATTAGCAGGTAGGAAGCGGTAAGAAAGGATGGTCTCCGTGCCAAGCCCAAAGGAAGGGCTTTATTGTCTGCTCCTACTAACATCACAGTTGGCTGTATCCCCACCAGCTTCACCTTCCAATCAAGAAAGCAGAGTCAGCCTTGGGGTCTCCCTCAGTGGTAGAGCGCTTGCCTAGTATGCACAGGCCCCTCCTCATGCAAAGGAAGCAGAGGGTTCAATCTCTTGTAACACACACACATTGAACATCTTTAAAATAATAATAGAGTAGTATACAAGTGTGTAATAAAACGTGATTACATTGTGTGTGTGTGTGTGTGTGTGTGTGTGTGTGTGTGGTGCTGGGGATTGAACCCAGGGCCTCACACACGCTAGGAGAACATTTTACCACTGAGCTGTATCCCCAGCCCAAATCTGATTACATCTTAACAGTTACTGTAATAAAAGCAATGTGGAGTCACTGAGGGTTTTAAATGGGTACGTATGAAACTGTCTGATGAAGATTTATTTTAAAATGAAAGGTAATGCAAAGCTCAGCCCAGAAGAGGATAACATTAAAGACAAGGCAACTTGTAAGAGTCATGCTGGGGCAGGGCTTGAGTCTAAGTGAGGCTCTAGGTGAGGTTTGATTGCCAGCACCAGAAATAAAAAAATAAGAATCTAGCTTCTGATCTAAGCTAGGGGTTACAGTGGAAGACACCAGAGGTTTGCTTGCCTAACACGCATCCCAACTCCTCAACTCCTGTCTAGCATCAGGAGCAGCTGAGTGCGACTTACACTTCTTGGGGTTCTCTTGCCCTGTGGATAAGGACTTCACTGAGGTTCTGCTGCATGGACACGGTGGCCTAAGGCTTTTGATCTGGGGTGGGGTTCAGGGCACTCTGGCTGCAGGCACGGAAGAAGCACCTGGAGCCTGCAGCACTGGCTTCTGCTCCGGTGTTGCCCGTTGGTGGCAGAGGCAATCGTTAGTGCTGGGTCTTTTTTATTCTTTTAAACTTTTGGGGTTGTGCAGTACTGGAGCTAGCACTGAGCTACCTCCCCAGCCATGTCATCCATTAGTCCTGGGGGGCCCAGTTCTGAGTGCTATCTGCACTCCATGCTACTTTGTCCAGGACTATGAGTTTTAGCCTTGAAAATCCTGCATTTTGAAAACTGCTCATGCCCAGGTCACTGGGACCCTTAGTCATCTGCAACATTGCAGTCGTTTTCGAAGGATCAGCCCATGGTCCATTTCTGCAGTCCTCCCAACAATTCTGAGTGATCTACATGTCTAACACAGTTCCCGCATTTGTGCGTGCCCACACACACACACACACTTAGACAGAAGAAGATTTCTTTCTTCCTGCAGCGAAGATCTTATCTTGAAGGAAGACAGCCATAAGCAATGGCCTTGGGCGTGGAGTGAAGAACTAAGAACATCAGGACGCTGAATTTGAAGGACTGGATATTAATTGGTTAAGGGAGTTAGGGAATAAAAACATGAAGGCTAAGTCCAGATTGCTTGCTTGTGCAGCCAGGCGGGTAACAGTGCCACTCATGGAGCTGGGGGATGAACACAGAAGGGGGAACAGGTCTGAGAAGGGAGATACAGAGCCCAGTTTGATTTGTGTGGAACTTAGCTTGGGCAATAACCACGTCCACACTTCATGGATGACTTTGATGAACTCAGGAAAACAGGGTGGACCACGAACAGGAAAATTATTCCATGACTTTCTTCTCCCTTTCTCCCCAGCCCTGCCTCACCTGATCCCTCTAAAGGTGGAGGGATCCCACCCTACCCCCAAGCTTGAGCCATCCTGCACTAACCCTGTGCAGAGTCCCACCCTTGCCTTCTGACACGTGGGCTGCCCTTTAACTGGGAAAGGCAGGTCCCCCAGGAAGCCTGGGATCTTTCTGAACCCAGCAGACTTGCCCCTCTCATGCATGTCTGTAATGCCCAGCTGTCTTCCTAGCACAGCACTTGATCCTACTTCCTTCAATTGTTCATTGTGTCCCTCGCTTTAACCACAGACTTTACGACAGGAGGGACTGTGCGTGTCTCACTCACTGTTAATACTCCAATGACTAGCGTTGTACCCAGCACATGGTAGGCATTCAAACATTATTTGATAAAGGAAGTCACCAGCTCAGAGGAAATAGTAGTAAATATCAAATATGAATCACATTAGAATTACTGTGATGCTGTAAAAACTACCAGCATCCAGGTGCCACCTTGAACTATGTCAGGATCACTGGAGATGGGGACCAGGTGCCTTTATTTTTTGGAAGAGTCATGGGTGACTCTGATGGGTAATCAGTGATGAAATCCATCCATGTGACAGTGGAGAGCCGGGAGAGGCGGAAAACAGAGAAAACCAGCATTTAAGAGAATAGGAGAGGGGTTGAAGTGGTAGCTCTGCGGTTATAGTGCTTGCCAGGTATGTGCGAGGCCCCGGGTTCAAACTCCAGCACCACGTACACAACTAAGCGTGGAGCAACGAAATTCACATGGAAAACTAAATAAAGCTGATTCTTTCTTTCTGTCCTTCTCTCTCTTTTTAGAGAGAGGCCAGGAGAAGACAAATGACACTGTGACTGATAGAAAGATGTCAGAAGTAGGAGGAGAATGGCCATGGCATGCTGTTGAGGAACGCAGAACTACAGGAAGGAACCAGGTTGGCAGTAGTGGCCAGTGCTATGGAAAACTCAGAGAAGGGTGAGTGTCAGCTGAAGATCATTGGGAGTCTCTGGGAACCCTACACAGCCACTCACTCAGGGTCAGAGGAAGGGCTAGAAAGTGGAATGCAGGAGATTGAAGAATGACTGAAAGAAGACATGGACTAAGGAGGACGCTAATCAGGGCTGGGGCAGAGCTCAGTGGTAGAGTATTTGCCCAACATGTAAGAAGCCCTGGGTTCAACCCCACCACCACCACAAGCTGTTCCTATGCTGTTTAAATACTATTAATGGGTTTGGAGGGGTATTTTTTTTTTTTTTTTTGCTTTTGGCAGTACCAAGCATCGAACCCAGGGTTATTCCACCACTGAGCTACATCCACAGCCTTTTTCACTTTATATTTTGAGACAGGGTCTCACTAAGTTGCCCAGGCTGGCCTCAAATTCGTGGCCTCCTGCCTCAGCCTCCTGGATCTCAGGGATTACAGGCATGTGCTATCATGTCCAGTGAACACCAGACATGTCAGTAAGTAACATGTATGGAATATTAACTGCAAGGACATATTAAATATTATGTAGTGCTTCCTATTCCTCACCTTCCAAAGCATGCCTGTTATCTTTCCACATCCATGGAGGAAAATTCAATGCTGGTCAGACACAGAAGTACTCTAAGAGTTAGTCTGATGAAAGAGAGAGGGGATGGAAGGAAGGAAAAGGAAAGAAAGAAAACTTCAGTGAGTAGTGTGGCAGAGACCAAGGCTCATGGTGCTAGTGTCTTAGACCTCAAGGTGTCTGGTAGGATACACAAGCAGGAATTCTCAGGGCTCACTCAATCCTACACACCTAGACTATGTAAATAGCTGCTAGAATTGGAATGACTGAGTTCCTGAAACTGCGTTCTCCAAACGACCTCAGAAAGCATACCATTTTACCTTAAGATGGTTCCTGAATGCTTCGCTGTTAAATGATGGAATGTGCTGTGAAAGGTTTATAAATTGTAGCATTTCCAAAAAGGCAGGAATGTACTGTGGCAAATAGTTCACAAATGGAAACCTAACAGGTCCAACAAAAGCAAGCAGGAACTGTTGGGAGTACCATCGAAAAAAAAAATCGCTCAATACTGCCTCAAATCTCCTTAAAAACAACAAATATTCAGAAACCACCTCTTTTGATCCACCCACGGCATTTGACTTTCCTGATTCTCAGGTTGGATGGTAAATGCGGTGTAGCAGATGAACAAGAGTCGCTCTTGGACCATATTTTATCATTGGTTTATGCATACCCTGGCTCATAGAGGATGTTGGAATTACTCAACTGTATCCAAGTATTTAGCCTTTGGTCAGTAAAACCAGTACTTCACTCTTGATTTTTCTTGGATACCGTCTACCTTCTTTACTGTTACTATTCATCTCTAGATTTTCCAATGAGAGATGCTGTTTTGAAATTATTTTGTGCTCTTGGCTGTTTCTCCCACTTCCTTCCCTGCCAACCGACTCAGAATGGAGTACAAAGTTAGCCAGGTGCCCTGTCTGATCACCGCTGTATCCCTTGAAGCACAAGGCAGGACTTTTAAGCACTGCCGTCTCAGGGTTCTGTTTCATTAGTTTTCCTGACAGGATCTGCCTCCCTTTCATCTTGCATGCACACCTAGACTCTAGTTGCAGACCTCTGCAATTCCAAATCGACAAACGTCTACCAAGATCAGCACTCAGGAAAGCAAGCATAAGTACGATCTGGGTTTCTCACTGAAGGTTCCTGGTTTTGCTCAGAAACGTTTACATTATAGGAAAAAAAACAACAAAATATTTCACAAACCAATAGTGTTAAGTCATTCATTCTCTTGGTTTATAAAATAAGATGTTTAACTCCAGTGTCTAAGAGAAGAGAAGATAAATTGAGAGTCCCTGAGAGTTCCTGAGAGCTTTCTTCTGATCGCAGATGCATTCTGGGTAGGTCAATTAATCCGGGCACCGTGCCCTGAAGTGGGCCGTGTGCTGCTTGACATCAATAACAGCATGACATATATCTGCACCCTGTACCCACTTAATTTGTCCCTGGCTGGAACACATGAACTTTTTATTTGTGCTATTATCATCATATCCTGTCTAGACTGAAAACAGCCTCAAAGCAACTCCCTTCACATTCAGTGACTTAAAAGTCAGGAGGCCAGCCTGCCCCTCGCTGCCCACAAGGGGGACTCCATGGGTCCCTCTTAACTTCTCTCATTTAAAGCAGGAGATGGAGGGAAGGCCATGGAAGCTGCTTCCACCGGGAAAGCCCCAGAGAGGAGTAAAACTTGGTCATACATGGCAAACATTGTGACCGGACTCTAGTAGTACTATATTTTAAGTAAATCATTTGGAAATATAATGGAAGTTTTAAATCAAGCAAGGCAGAAGAATTGTTTGGACTATGTTTTGATTCAATTTTGAAAACACTGGTGCTCCAGGAAATGAATGAACAAAAGGATTACTGTATCCTCAGGGCTGAGAAGGGGGAAAAGCCCACTGGTCCACAGTGTGGGGATTCAGCCTGGCAGAAAAGCCCAGGTGAGTGGCAGGCAGGGCTGAGCGCTGAGAATTTGATAGGCAAGATGCTCCCAGAATGAAGGTAAGAAAACCTCTTTGCTTAAAAAAAAATTGGAATGGATCTACGACTGATCAATTAATGGGATTATTTGCTCCAGGAAAAAAAAACGCAAGAAAAAAAAATCCCTCCCCTTTTTGAAGGATTCATCAAAGAATCTGAGGCAGTGGCTGAGCTTTGAAACCAGACAGACCAAGTCCAGCCCAGGAAGTTACTCTCCTGGGATCTTCAGTTATAAAATGGGATTACGAGGGCGTCTATCACAAAGTGTTGAGATGAGGAGCAAAGAAGATCCCTTGCAAAGATTTATCACCACGAGTGGCACACAGTAAATAATTGATAAAATATATTAGATCCTTTTTTATTATTATGTGGAAAAACACTTTAATATCTCCATGGTAGAATAAAGAGCACTTCTCAATATACAATGAGAGGCTATTAAAATTTTCAGTTCTATGTAATACCAATGATAAACAGTAGCTCACTTAATCTCTTCAATGTTTGCAGATCATTAGCTGCCTTTAGAAAATTATTGGAGGGCTTGGGGTGTGGCTCAGTGGAAGAGTGTTTGCCTCGCAGGCATGAGGCCCTGGGTTTGATCCCCAGCACCACATAAAAAGGAACACTTTATACTGCTTTTCATTGATAGACAAGGGATTTATGAGAGCAAAAGTTATTCTGTGTCCCCTTCTCTTTATGTCCCTCCTCTTGAGCTAAAGACACAGTAATGATGTTGGGTAGAGAAGAGAGAAGGAAAATAGAGGACCCCTATTTTCAAACTTTTCTTTGAGGAACTAAAATGAAAATGCATGTTGATTATAGAAAAATGACCGTGAAGGTCTTAGAAATAACCCCTAGATTCAGGCACAAGATAATACGCTCAGCAGGCTTGGTCAATTCCTCATTACCATATAGATTGTTTTCAAGACTGATCTAATAGGATGTGATTAATAATTGGGATTTTTCTTCTAAGGAGCTGAATGATTGGAGGGAACCCACTATATTTTAAAAGACCATTCCTAAATTGACCAAGTGTTTTTTTTTCTGCTTTGTATAAACTTAAGTATGATAATTACTGTGCTGAGTCCTTCTAGGCGCCAAGTGAGGAAGAATGTGACTTGTAGCCTTGACATTGGACGTGGGGCTGCATCTCCTTACCATATGGCTGTTAAAATGAGAATTCCCAAAATTACGGCTGCTCAGGGACAACATCCTGCCTGCACACAGTGGGTCCTCTGGACTGCTGGGGCTACTTCCCAGTCTTGGCTTTCTCTTTGGACCGTTTCTGAGAACCACAAGCTTATTTCTGGTGTAAATTCGAGGTAACCTGAGTTCTAGAATCCTGGACAGGAAAACATTGAGCTTCTGCTAAAGGTTTCCTTGTATGTTTTTCCAACATTCAGATCCATGCAAGAAGAAGGGAAGGGTTAGCAAGTTAAGGGAAATAAAACCTCACTTCTCCGCCACCAGGAGCAGGTTAGCAGTTTCTAATTCCATTGCCCTAAATCAGGCATGCAGCCACACATGCCAGTCACCAAGGCCCTTGTCAATTAGAAACAGCATGGAAGTGACACCCCATCTGCTCTGCAAATGTCAATGGGCTCTCGGCACCTGTTGAGGGCTTGCAGGGGCAGTCGCGGGGTAAAGAGGCTTGACACAGGTTTGTATATTTATACAAACAAAGAGCCACTTGATTCAGTGTCCTCCCCGTCTCTCCACCCTCTATTCTCCTTCTTTGCCAGAAATCCTTGGAATAGTTGTGCAGTGGTATTTTGTAACCAGAAGAGCATTAGTTGTATTTAAACACCATGCCCTGGGAATCGCAGGACCTTGAAAATTATGCAATGTGCTTCGGCTAGTACAAAATCGAATAGCGCTAAGTCCTCCGACCATTCTCCACTTATATTCACAAATATACACAAAGAAAAACTGCAACCAAGAGGGTTTCTGTGTGAACTAAAAAAACTTTTCTAGGTGACGACTAAGACACCCTGGAGTGGGCAGAGAGGAGATTATGAATGCTCTTCTGCCCAAGATCTGGACATTCGGGTAGCAAATCAGAATCAGGATGTCACATGGGCGTCTGTGAGCTTCTGCCCCAGCCTCCGCTCATGCAATCTCCCTCCTTGGACAACGTCTGAGCCCTACGTTGAGGTTTAGCTCAATTGGCCTCTCCTTCCTTCCTTTGCCACTGTCCCATGCCCTGTTTTCTTTCTTTCTTTTTCTTTTTTCTTCCTATTCTTGTCTTCTCCCCACCCCCCACACCTGCTGTCTTTTCAGGGGTTGTGGCAGGGGCTTTTTGTATAATTTGGTAAGTCTCTCTTGATGCAATCCTTCCCTGTCCCTTTGGGTCTTGCCTGCTGACATTACTACTTGTCTTTCAACACACAGTTGCCACCTCCCTTGGGGGGATATTTATATATATATATATGTATTTATATACATATATATATATTTTTTTAAGAGAGAGGGACAGTGAGAGAGAGAGAATCAATTTTATTATTAGTTTTTCATGTGGCTTTTGTTGCTCCAACAATTTGTTGTGTTCGTGGTGCTGGGGTTTGAACCTATGTCCTCGCTCATGCCAGGCAAGTGCCATAACTGCTGAGCCACCGCTCCAGCCCTGTCATTGGTATCTTGATGGGGATTTCATTTACTCTACACAGGGCTTTCGGCAAAATGGCCATTTTAATTATATTGATTCTGCCTAACCTAGAACATGGAATGTTTTTTCATCTTCTCAGATCTTCAATTTCTTTTTTCTATGTTTGCTAGTATTCATTGTAGAGGTCTTTTATTTCCTTTGTTAAATTAATGCCCAAGTAGTTTATTCTTCTTGAAGTTATTGTGAATGGGGTAGATTTCCTGATTTCTTCTGCAGCTGGATTCATTTACAAGCTCTAGAAGTCTTCTGATAGAGTGCTTTGGGTCATCTATGTATAGGATCACACCATCAGCAAATAGGGAAAGTTTAACTTCCTCTTTTCCTATTCAAATTCCTTTGATTTTCTTCTTTGTCTGAAAGCTCTGGCTATGGTTTCCAGGACTATATTGAATAGAGTGGTGAGAGTGGACAGCTTGTCTTGTTCCTGAGTTTAGTGGGAATGCTTTCAGTCTTTCTCCATTAAGTACAATGTTGGTTGTGGGTTGGTCATAAATGACCATACAAAATTAAGGTATGCTCCTTTGATCCCTGTCTTCTCCAGAATTTTGAGCATAAATGGGTGCTGGATTTTATCAAAGGCCTTTTCTGCATCATTTGAGATGATCATATGGTTTTTGTCTTTAATTCTCTGTAAGTGGTGAATCACATTTATTGATTTGCATATGCTGAACCAGCCTTGCATGCCTGGAATGAAGCCCACTGGATTATGATGTAGTATCTTTTTGATGTGTTTTTGGATTTGGTTTGCTAGAATTTTATTAAGGATTTTTGCATCTATATTCATCAGGGAAATTGGTCTGTAGTTTTCTTTTCTTTCTTTATCTTTTTTTTTTAAAGAAAGAGAGCGAGCGAGAGAGAGAGAGAATCAACTTAATTTATTTTTTCATCTGGCCTTTGTTTCTCTGACACTTAGTTGTGTATGTGGTGCTGGGGTTGAACCCAGGTCCTCACGCATACCACTCCAGCCCTGGTCTGTAGTTTTCTTTTCTTAATGTGTCTTTTTGGGTTTTGGTATCAGGGTTATGGTTGTCTCATAAAAAGTGTTTGGGAGGGTTGCTACAATGATTTTGATTTTTCCCTTGTTACTCTTAGTACATAGTCTGGATTCTAAAGATTCTAAGTAAGTGCTAATAATGTTAGTCGGAGCCCTTCATCTGTTCTCAGAACAGGTCTGGAACAGAGGTGTTAGAGGCCACTTACACCATGAACACAGAGGCACAGTGCAAGTCTGGCTTTGAGTCAATGGAATATTGTTAATTTAATTCACAAAGCAGAGTTCTATGCAGTATTTTTAGGGGGCTGTTATGAGGATTGAATCTAGGCGCAATGCACTACTGAGTTACTTCCCCAGTCTTTTTTTATTTTTAACCTTGAGTCAGGGCCTTGTTAAGTTGCCTAGTGTCACAAAACTGCTGAAGTTGGTCTAGAACTTGCAATCCTCCTGCCTCAGTTCTTCAAAAGGCTGGGATTACAGCTTGGGGCACCACCAGGCCTGGGTTTTCTTCTTTTCTCAATTGAAAGATGAAGAAATGGATATTTAGAAAGCTTATAAAACTTGTGCCAGTTCATTTAATCAACTCTAAGTGCTAGAGCAGAGGTTTTCAGGATCACCTTGCTGGATTTTGCAGACAACTAAGCATTGTTTATGGTAGTACTTCTTTTTCTTCCACTCTGGTTTGCAGAGGTGCAAATTTTACACTGGGAAGCTCATGCTCTTTACATGCACTGCTATGAGATTTACTGTCATGTAGCCAGCATCATAGTTAAGACACAGACAGTTCCATCATCCCACAGACCCACTCATGCTTTTTAGTGGTCAGCCCTCCTCCCACCCCCAAGCTCCAGGAACACGGGTCTGATTTTTGTTTTTACCATTCTGCTTTCTTTAGAACATCACATGCATGGTATCATGCACTACGTAGCCTTTAAATTTTTTTTTTAAGAGAGAATCAATTTTATTTCTTTTTATTCATCTGGTTTTTGGTTGTGAGTGTGGTGCTAGAGTTCTGGCCCAGGTCCTCACACATGCCTCACACATACAGCTGAGCCTCCACTCCAGCAAATATGAAGACTTTTGAGTCTGGATCCTTTCACTGGCCCGAAGCGTCTGAGATCCATTCAGGTTGCTGAGCGTGCCAGCAGTGTCTTCTTTTTGACTGCTGTGTAGTACTCACTGTGTGGACATACCCCAGTTTATCCATTCACCAACTGAAGCATGTTTGGATAGTTCCAGTTTCTATGGATCATCAACAAAGCCACTATAAACATACATGGGCAGGTTTAATGTGAATATGGATTTTTAGTTCACTTGGGTCAATAGCTCAGAGTAGGCTCTGAGGTTGTAGGGTAAGTGGATACGTCTATTTAATTTTAAAAGAAACAGTCAAACTGTTTTCTGCAGTGGTTGCACCATTCCATTCCAAAGTAGCAGTATGTAAGAGTTCTCTTTCCTCCCGTCCTTGCTAGCACTTGGTGTCACCTGCCTTTTTGTTAGTCTGCTTTCTGTTGCTATGACAAAACACTTGAGATAGACAACTTAAAAGGAAGAAAGGCTTATTATGGTTCATGGTTTCAAAGGCTTTATTAATCCATACTCTCCTGGCCCTGCGACAAGGCAGAAAACCAGTGTGGAGAGTGTGTGGTAGAACAAGGCTCCACATCTAAAGGTGACCAGGAAGTAATGGGGGGGGGGTCCCAATGACCTCTTCAAGGGCATGCTCCCAGGGACCTAAATTCCTTCCAGCAAGGCGCACCTCTGAAACCTTTCACTAGTGACACAAGCGGCAAACAGGCTCTTAACACATGACCTTTGGGGGACATTCAACATTCAAATAAAAAAAATGTCTTCTCAATACTTAACTTATTGTGTGTGTGTGTGTGTGTGTGTGTGTGTGTTTAAAGAGAGAGGGACGGGGGCTAGAGTGGTGGCTCAGCGGTTATGGCTCTTGCCTGACATGCACGAGGCCTCAGGTTCGAACCCCAGCACCACATACGCAACCAAGTATCCGAGCATTGAAGGCCTCATGAAAATCTTTTTAAAAAGAGAGAAAGAGAGAGAGGGACAGTGAGAGAGACAGAAAGAGAGAGAGACAGAGAGAGAATCAATTTTATTTAGTTGTTCCCGAGGCCTTCGATGCGTGGATACTTGGTTGCGTACGTACATGGTGCTGGGGTTCGAACCCGAGTCCTCGAACATGCCGGGCAAGAGCTGTAACTGCTGAGCCACCACTGCAGCTCCAACTCATTGTGTTTTTAATTTACATTTCCCAAATGACTAATGAAGTTGAGGATCTTTTCATGAGCTCTGGTGTGTGTGTGTGTGCACATGTGCATGCATACACGTGGTATGGAGGATCAAACCCAGTTATCTTGTGCATGCTAGGTAAGAGCTCTACTACTGGTCTATATCCCCAACCCTATATTTTATTTTGAGACAGGGTCTTGATGAATTACCTGGACTATCATTGAATTTGTAATCTTTCTGCCTCAGCCTCCTGAGTAGCTGGGATTACAGACGTGTGGCATTGTGCCAAGCTCTGTTTAACCTTTAATTCATTTAAAAATTAAGATTATTATTTTTATTATTAAGTTTTGAGATATCTGAATACAGAATTGAGACACAAATCCTTTATCAGATTAGTGCTTGGCATATATTTTCTCCCAGTCTATAGTTGTCTTTTAAATTTCTAGTCTTTGGAGTAAACCTTTTAATTGTAATTAAGTCCAATTTATCCATTTTTTTCTTTTAAGGATCATATTGTGTTGTTATAGTTAGGGAAAGCAAAGTCAGAAAGATTTTCTCCTTTGTTTTCTTCTAGAGAAATTTCCAGTTTTAAGCATCACATATAGACCTGTGATCTTTCTTTCTCGCTCTCTTTGCTAGTACTGGGGATAGAATCCTGCGTGCTGACCACTGACCCACATCCCCAGTCTTATTAAAAATATTTAATTTTGAGAAAAAGTCTTGCTAAGTTGCTAAGGCTGGGCTCAAGTTTGCAATCCTCCTGCCTCTGCCTTCCGAGACACTGGACACTCGGAGTCATGCGCCACCACGCTGAGCTATGATCTCTTTTGAGTTAATCTCATAAGGTGGGATGTGAGGTTTGTTTTCCCACAGGTAGGCATTTAGCCATTTCAGCTGTTTGTCAAAGATAAGGCGGAGGTTTGAGCTCAGGTTGTTTTGGCTCTGAGGCTAAGTTCTTACCTTGTGCTTATTGTCAGTATGTTTGCATGTTTAATACTCTACTAGATTCTGGACTCTTTGACACACTTCCCTAAGTGCCCCATAGAACAATGCCTTGAACATAGCACGGCTTTGCTGGACATCCGGGTTTGGCCATGTAAAAGTAGGCTGGAATAATAATTCTGCAAAGCTGACCAATCCTTGTTCTCCCTTTTGCAAGAAAGAGTGTCCTCTGGTATGGTGCCTGTGTGTTCAGATTGATGACCCTCCCAGCAGGGAGGCAGAGGCCACCTGTCCCAAGTGTACAGCTGACCTCACCTCTAAACCTTAGCTTTGTAATACAAGGATAGAGAAACTACAACATGACAAGGTAGCATGAACTCCAGTCTACCAATGGCACGAGATCAACTGCATTTCCTGTGACCACATTCCTGTGTGACATACAAGCTCTGACTGTCCTACGGAATGATCATCAGCTGTTCTGTTCAGACCAGTGGGCAGGGTCAGCTCAGAAGCAATTTGGGGCTAGAACCAGTGGGTGGAGGTGGGAAATGCACAACTCTGGTATAACTTAGATTAACGGAGGTCTTGATTCTGATCCTAGAGTAGCCATGCTCTGTGCATGACTTCAGCTCCATAGGTCTGTAAGCAAAGTCCATTCTGCAGCTCACAGAGGGCAAAGCCAGAGACCATTGCTTAGCCTGGTCACTGAAAAGGCAAGGACTTACAAAGTCCATTCTGAAGGATGGTGGCATTTGTACCCTCCTGTGGTTTGGATAAGTGTCCCCTGAAGGCCCATGTGTTAAAGGTTTGCTCCCCAGTCTGCGGTGCTGGTGGGGCCTCCTGGGATGTCCGCAGGATGTGGAGGGCTTGCCCTCAAAAGGGATTGTTGGGCCCTGGTCTCTTCCTCTTCCTCTCTCCTTTGATCCAGGTTTTGCTCTGCCATGTATTCCCCAACACGTCATGCTACTTTTTCACAGGACTAAAAGTACTGGGCCAATCATGAACCTCTGAAATTGTGACCCAAATAAATCTTTACTCTTTGTAAGTCTATTATCTCAGATATTTGATATAGTGATGGAAAGATGACTAACACATGTCCCAGCACTCATTTTGGGTGATAATAACCTTCAGTTCTCATTCCATGTCCCACATTCTCCTTTTCCCCAAGGAAGCATGACTATAAGCACCAAATCATTTCTGACAGGACCACTTAGAAAAAGAGGATCTTATAAACCAAAAAAGAATAATTACATTTTGAGACAGGAGAAAACGAATTGCAAGATAGAAAAGCAGAAAACACTTTCAAAAGTTATTAAGTATTTGATGAGCAGCTGATATAATACATGAAAAGTTTTCAGCCAGGGGCTTATTACAGAGTCAATTCTTAGAAATGCCATATTGTTAGCTATCCTTACATTTTTAAACCATTTTTGGTAAAATGTCATTATAAAATTTTATACAAAGTATAATACACACATGCATGTGTGCGTGTGTGCGCGCGCACACACACACACACACACACACACACGTAGGGCACCAGAGAAGGGCAGAAGAAATATAGGGACATTGAGCTTAGGAACTTGGAGAAGAAGACCCAGAGAAAGAAAAGGAAGAGATCAAAGACAGCAAGAAGGCAATGGTTGGTTATATGCCTTGCTTATCCCCATGGTAAACCCTGAGTGTTCAGGCTGGATCTCTTCTACATTTCCTATCCCATTATTATAGGAGTCATTCTGTGACCAGGGCTCGTCTTTGGTACCTTACACATTTTAAACACTCTGGGGCACTTATTTCAGGGGGAAAATAAAATAAAACATTTTTTACAATTAATATTAATGGAAAAATCATCAAGTCCTGAGCTAAGTGACCAATTCAACAAAAATTCAAGTAACCATAACCAGATGATTCACTTTCCATCAAAATAAAATAAAGCCAAGTTAAGTTGACTGAGAGGCTGAGTGAGAAAAAAAAAATTAGCAGCCTAATTCAACAAGTAACCACTATTAGCAGCATGATGAAATGGCAGGTCCTTCTGGTAGGGCTGGATTCTTAACACAAACCTTATATCGCCTTTTGAAGCCTAAGATCAACAGGGGTGGAAGGACAGTAAATACAATAGCAGGATGACACTTTGGGCAGCCATGGAGCCTGGTTCATAAACCCTGTTGTAGGACAAAGCTGTGATTTAATGGGTTTGGCTGCTCATTACACTGTAAGCTCTTCCAGGGCAGGGCTCTGGCTTCCTCTCTAGGTTGGGCCGAGGATGTGGCAAGTGGCCAGTTCTCTGGGGCACTCAAGGATGACTAAGAGGAGCTGTTAGCACATATGTTTATATATATCAAGGGCTGGTCATCCAACCCGCAGCGTTCAAGGTGATTCCCTAGAGGGACTAACCGTCCTGTGGCCAGGATGAATTTCTCCCAGTCCTCGGATGCAGCTGATTTCTGAGACAGCGTGCTGACCACCTGTGGTGATACGGAGTTGGGTCGCCTTATTTTTGCACAGTAAAACAAAGCAATGGGGTACGGTGAGCATAGGGAAAGCCTACTTGAAACAGTCATGTCCATGATTTAGGCACCGTGGAAACCCAAACTAGGTTATACTCCTTGTCCTGCCTTTGCCTTCTGGACCAGTGGTTCTCAGCCTCTGGCCTCCCAGGATGTCCGATTCCATTGATCTGGGTTGGGCCTGGGGAGGTGCACTTCTAGCCAGTTCCCAGGTAGTGCTGATACTGCAGGTTCAGAAACTACCACTTGAGAGCCACTGCAACAACCTTAATTTGGAGGATATTTCTTACTTCTACATCTTCAAACTTGACCCATCACGGAACTTCAGAATTCAGAATCACTGGATGGCTTTATAGGTAAGAAAGAAGCATCAGAAAAACCAACGAGATTTCGCTTACAGAGAGGTCAGATTCTTGGCAACCTCGCTATTCGGAACATACTCAGAAGTCAGAAGTTAAGGTCTTCAAGTTAGAATAAGGCTATGTAAAAGTTATGGCTCTCTTCAGAGGTCAAAAGTGGGGAGTCCTTTTGTGTGTAAAATAAGGTTTGTGTGTCAAATAAGCCAATACCCTAGGGTAGCTAAGATTCATTAGCTGCAAGACAATAACAAAAACATTTGAAGCCCTAGCATCAGCATAAATTATCTGCAGCAGATTGTCCAGACGGATCTGGTAGTAGCCCCTGGGGTCACCATTACATTATAAGCAGAATATGATAATTGATTTTCAACACATTAACGTTATTCTCATGCAGCTCTTTCCCCACAGTGCCCCCGTTTCAAATAAAGAGAATATCAAATGGGCAACAAGAAGCTCTGCCCAAATGTGAGGGTGTGAAAAGACTTCAGGCTCACCTTGAACACACAACAGCCATAAGCTGGAAGAAGGGGCCGTGGGGGCTGCTGGGCACTGTTCTTCAGCTTCTTTGTCAGGAGAAGGGAGATGGAAAAGAAAACCTGACCCTCCACTCCACTCCATGGGAGCCTATCGTGATTCTAAGGAGAGGGGAAAGGAAAGGCTGCTTTAATTAATCAAAGGAAGAGCTCTAAGTTGTAGCAGGGAGGGACACTTCTCCTAACTTAGCAAGATCAAAGACTCCCTGGAGAAACCCAGGAGGGGTGAAAAATGGCTGCTTTTGCAAGGGCCCCAAAGTACTGGGAGCAGAAAACAACACCAGTAACCGAGGAGGGAGGCAGTGTCTGCAGCTCCTGAACCATCAGGGAGAATGGCCTCTGGGAACTCACCTAGAGCTTGGAATCTTGGGACCTGGAGCCACTAACCCGACAGGGTCAAGGCTTGTGCTGGATCATCTGCCTTCTCCGCCATTTGTCCCCTTAGAGATGATATCTGCAGATGGCACTATGATTTCCCAGCTCTCTGGCCTCCTTTGGTTTAGGTCAACAACATGGGATGAGGGAGAAGGGAAAGGTAAAGTAGAGCGTTCATATCTATCCTTATCTGTGTCTCATAGCTGTCTAAATTTTTGCTTTCTTACTCTGAGGCCAGGAGTCAGCAGATGTGAGCCCTTTTCCAGGGTTCTGGTTTTTTGATTTAACAACTCTTTCCTCTAACTTTCCGTCCCCGCTCAGAGATGGCAACAGCTTGCTCATGTTGCCAGTCTGTAGTGCTTTGCCAACTTAGTTTGTTCTTTAATCATGCTCTACCTCTTAACAAGCTCCCTCATTCAAGTCTTGTCACACACTTTGAGTCAACCAGCTATTTATTATCTGAATCCTCACTGAAATAGAAATTAAGGCAAAAGTTTTCAAGATTGAGCAAGGGCTTTGATGAGCTCATGACTGTAAACACAGGAACAAGTGGAACTGTAAACTTCTTCAGGAGTTATGCAGCAGGAGATAAGGGAAGTAAAGGACTTGAGATAATCAACCTGAACTCAGGAATATCAACAAGAAAATTCATCTGGAACCATTACTAAAAGTGTACAAGTCGAACAGGTAAGAGAGATCCATTCAGGAGATGATTAACGTAGAACAGAGGAGTGATTTTAATAAAGTTTTCTAGGAATCATAAAATTTTAAATCTAGATCTTGAAAAAATTCTCTTCTTAGTTTCTTAAAGTAGATTTGCTTATTGATTGAAGACATTCTCACTTTTTAACATAAGCATTATTGGCATATATTGCCCTCTGAGAACTACTTTAGCTGCATAGTATAAATTTATTATAAAATATTGTTTTATCTAATCTCAAATCATTTTCTAATTTCCCTTGTGATATCTTCTTTGATTCATTGGCTTTTTTAGAGTATGTTATTTAATTTTCTCATGTCTGTGAATTTCCTATGTTATTGATTTCAAATTTAATTCCACTGTGGTCAGAAAAGGTACTGCATATGTTTTCAATACAGTTTTAATAACTGAGTCTTGCCTTATGGTTCAGTTTCAGTATATGTTATTTCCTGGAGAATGTTCTATTTGTATTTGACATGAATGTCTATTTTGCAGCCTGGTCTTTAATTTCTTAAAAATAGAAATGTCTGCAATTGAAGACATGATCATCTTTTTTACCTGATAAGTAAAACTAGGAGAACTAGGTCAAATTAGGAGAAGAATAACAGTGGGTCATCTGTCTTTCTACCTGTCTATCCATTCATTCATCTACTTATCTAACTTCTGCAGCACAGAGACATTCTATGTGAGTTTGGTAGTAAGGCATCATACAGTAATGGAAACGTGTATCCAAGATTTCAAGCTCAAACTCTCTAACACAAGTGCTAAGGTGAATCCTATAAAATTAGAAGGGTCAATTCTATGATTCCCTTCTGAACCCTTCAGATGTTAAAATGGAAGGCAAACTATTTAATCCCTCTCTCTCTCTTTGGACATTTATATTAACCAAGATCATAATAGTATTAGCTTCATAAAGGTATTGTGGAAATTAAATGAATTTTTTGATTAAACAAGAAATGACATGAAAATTACTTAGCAAAATGTTTGGCACATAATAATCATTTAATGAATATTAGTTGTTTTAAGATATGAAGCTACTATTACTACAAATAAAGAAGGATTTTTACCAGCCCTTATTCTGCTGTAAAATAAGAGATTCAGGGAAAAGTTTATAAATAGGGTTTTAGGGTTTTATTGCTGTTGTTATTTGTTTGCTTAGAGACCATTTTCTATGTTGCTCAGGCTGACCTTGAACTACTGGACTCAAAGAATCCTGTTGTTTCAGCCTCCTGAGTAATTGAACTACAGGTAGATGCCAGTATACCCAGAGCTGCTCTAGGGAGTTTGCAACTCTGGGCTCCATATCCTTGCTTGAAGTGAAAGGAAGAGAATGTCTTGCTTTGGGGAAACACAGATTTTCTTTATTATATTTATTATTATTATTTGCAGACTCTGGATAGGAGCTCTACCTCTCAGCAACATTCCCAGCCCTTGTTTTATATTTCTATCAGGCCCCATTTTAGGGCAACAGAGGGGTTGGGCTACTTGGTGAGGTGTTATGGGGCAGCATGAGGATCTCATTGGGCCTGGGGAAGGTGACTAGATGATGACATCCTTCTGACCTTGAGCTTGCTGAGGCAGACAATAGAAGCTGTGAAAATGATCATTAGCATAAAATCATCTCATGAATCTGATCACACTAATGAAAAAAGAACACATTAATCAATTTATTTCTTGGAACTGTATTCAGGTTTTTAGTCTTCCGTATTCAGTTTACTAAATCACTTCTGACAGCATGTTATGGTAATGTAGTCAGAGGAAAGAGTTAATTCGTTTCAACCCAAAAGTAATTTACTACCTCTCAAGTGTGGAATAAGAGCTACAATGTGCTGCTAAACTGATATCCATCCATGCATCAGCGGAAACAGGCCCTAGGAACTTAAAGTTTCATTTCCTGCCCAACACTTTGACAACATTCTCTGATCCTAAAAATATCCATGAGATGTGGGGAGACAGTGGACAGACACCCTGTAAATTTATTTTATTACTTTTTGTACTGGGGGATTGAACCCAGAGGCACTTTGCCACTGAGTCCCATCCCAAACCTTTATATTTTTTATTTTGAGACAGGGTCTTTCTAAATAGCTGAAGATGGTCTCCACCTTGCAAACCTCAAGGTTTGCCTCAGCCTCCAGAGTTGCTGGAATTATAGGAATGTGCTGCCACTCCTGGCCTGAAAATTTGTTCTAATTCAAGAATTGAGACTTTGTAACTGGAATTAGTTTCCTGAATTACTGTTTTGCTTCTTGTACCCTCCCAATTTAGTTTGACCTTTCACCCTATATTCTTTCATTTTTTTATTCGTTAAACATGGTCTTACAATTAGGAGGGATTCATCATCAAACCATCAAGAACAAAAGTATAATCACAGAGCAAGCCAAGGCTGATGACATTCCATGGTTTCCCCCCTTGGGTTCCCCATGGTTCCATGTTTCCCCCTACTTAAACCCCAAGTTAATTGGACTTCTCATGGAAGTTGGAGGTTCCCCTATGATTAGATACCTCCATACTCCCTCCCTCCTCTCTCCTTGATATTCATCCTATTCCCTTCCCCCTTCCTACATCCCCCAGCATCCTAGGCAAGTTTCCCCCAATCGTGTAAAAATTTATACATGCTGAGGTTATTAGCTTAGCCATCAATCATACTGTTTCCGCTTGTATTCTAGCTTCCAAAAATGAGAGAAAACATTCGGCCCTTGAGTCTCTGAGTTTGGGATATTTCACTTAGCTTAATTTTTTCCATCTCCATCCATTTGGCTACAAATGCCATAATATCGTTTTCTCTAATAGCTGAGTAGTATTCCATTCTATATATGTACCAAAGTGTTTGAATCCACTCATCAAGTGAGGCGCATCTGTGTTGGTTCCATAATTTAGCTATAGTAAATTGAGCTGCTATAAACATTGATCAAGCTGTATTTATACAATATGCTGATACTAGCTCTTTTGGGAAGATAACCAGGAGTAGGATACCTGGGTCATAAGGTGGTTCCAGCCCTAATTTTTTGAGGAGTCTCCACACCACTTTCCAGAGTGGCTGATCCAGTTTGCAGTCCCACCTGTAATGTGACAGTGTTCCTCGTTTCCAACAGCCCTTCCAGCATCTGTCATTGTTCGTATTCTTTGTTTTTACCACTCTGACTGGAGTGAGGTGGAATCTCAGTGAAGTTTTGGTCTGCATTTCTCTTATTGCTAGTGATGTAGAGCATATTCTCATATGTTTATGGGCTTTCTGGACTTCCTCCACTGAGAATTTTCATTTTAGTTCCGTAGCCCATTTATTGATTGGATTATTTGTGATTTGGGTGGTTAGTGTTTTTAGTTCTTCGTATATTCTGGATTTTAGCTCTCTGTCCAAGGTGTAGCAGGCAAAGATTTCCTCTCGTTCTGTAGGATCTCTCTTGACACTCTTGACTAAATCTTTAGCTGTGCAAAACTTTTTAGTTTAATTGCATCCCATTCATTTATTCTTGACTTTACTGCTTGTGGCATGGAAGTCTTGTTAACGAAGACGTTGCTGACTCCTATGTCATGTGGTGTTGATCCTACTTCTTTTTCAAACAATTGTAAAGTTGCTGGTTTAATATCCAGATCTTTGAACCATTTTGATTTAATTTTTGTGCAGGGTGAAAGGTAAGGATCCAATATCAGTTGTCTACATATGTCTGTCCAATTTGTCCAACACCATTAGCTGAACAGGCTATCCTTCTTCCACACTATGCTTTTGCCCCCTTTATCAAATATCAGATAGTTAAAGGTACGGGGGTTCGTGTTCTATTACATTGGTCTTCAGTTCTGTTTCGATACCAATACCATGCTATTTTGTTACTATAGCCCTATAGTATAATTTCAGGTCAGGAATTGAGATACCACCTGCTTCCTCATTCTTGGTGCATAATGTTTTGGCTATTCTGGGTCTTCTGTTATTCCATAAGAATTTGAGTATTGCTTTTTCTATATCCGTGAAGAATGAACGACATTGGTATCTTGATGGGGATTGCATTAAACCTGTATAGGGCCTTGGGTAGAATGGCCATTTTGATGATATTGATTCTACCTAACCATGAACATGGAATATTTTTCCATCTACTCAGATCTTCTGAAATTTCTTTTTTTAAAGTTTGATAGTTTTCATTGTATAGGTCCTTAACCCTTGCCAGAGCTATCAGACAAGAGAAGGAAATCAAAGGAATTCAAATAAAAAAGAGCAAGTCAAGCTGTCTCTATTTGCTGATGACATGATCCTCTATCTAGAAGACCCAATAAGCTCGACCAGAGCTTCTAGAGCTTATAAATGATTTCAGCAAATTGGCTGGCTATAAGATCAACACCAATAAATCATTAGCTTTCCTATACTCCAGCAACAAGTCCACTAAAGAAGAAATCAGGAAATCTGTCCCATTCACCATCTCCTCCAAAATAAAATAAAATAAAATAAAATACTTGGGCATAAATCTCACCCTATATTCTTAAGTTTATATAATCTTCAGGTATAAAACTTCAGAGACCTTTTTCTCAAAGGACTTAAATGATATCAAGATATATAACTTGTGTAGGATTCATAAATGCTGAAAAATAAATATCAATCTCTCAAGTTGTATGCCCTGAACAATATTACTGAGTCTTGAGTACTTGGCTATAGCTTTAAGTTAATTCATCCTCATAAAACCATCCTGTAGACTCCAAGAGGACAGAGAAGTTCATTTTGTTTCCTTCTGTTCCCCAAATACCTTCAATAGGATTAGGCAAAGAGTGAGGGCTCCCTAGGAATTCAATGAATTTCCTTCTTTAACACAAAACATTTTATATACAGTTTAAAGTATTTTAAAATGCTTGCAAAATTTTTGTATGATTTATTAATGAATTACTTAACAACATAACTCAAGAGAAACCTAACCTATTGCTTGTCTGATAGTAACCATATAGACTTCCGTAAAATAGGAAATTGCAACTAAAATTAGTCACAAGACCATTCATTATATTTTTATTTATTGCCTACTATTTCCCTTAAAAGATGCAAATCACAGCAATGAATTAATTTTTTTTTACTAAATGTGATATTTTGTTAATATTGATTCTTCATTGGTGATACCAGATCAATATGAATGACGCTTTTGTATCTTGGATATTGTATGGGATATGTGTACACTTGAAAGTTTTCATTCTTCTTTCATTGAAAAAATTTATTAATTGTAATTCACCTTTACTGGACATTCCACGCTTTTTCTCTTCTACGTTTGACAACCCCAGCTAAAAAGAAAGCATCATGTTCTCATTTTAAATTGTGTCACAATCAAATAAAGATGCTCAATAAATGAGCCTACAACCCTCTTCCAATTTTAGCCTAAGCTATTTGCCATTATTTTTCCTAAGAAAAATAAACAAACTCAGGGGGAAAATGTCCTTCCTGACTGATGCCCTGGTGTGACTCTCCACAGGGCCTGTGCTTTGTAGTTCTGAAGGTCAGAGGCTCCCCGGGGCAGAGTACACCGTGACCCAGAGTTTTCCTTTTCATCCTGAACTGAACGAACAGTCTCTCATATAACAGACCCTCATTAATGTATTCTTCTAGAAGTTTCTTCCCTCTTCTGAAACAGCATCCCATCCATGTGGAAATACTAAAAATTTTAAGAATGCAACAACAAAGACATTTTCTTTTCTCTGAAATCCTGTTAATCAGCTTTATGTTGCTGTGACCAAAATACCAGACAAGAACAGCTTGGAGGAGGAAAAGTTTATCTTAGGCTCACAGTTTCAGAGTTTCAGTCCATGATTGACTGACTCATTGCTCTGGGCCCCAGCTGAGGCAGAACATCATGGTGGAAGGACAGGCAACCGGGAAGCAGAGAAAAAACACTAGGATCCAGGGCAGGATGAGGTCCTCAAGGGCATGCCTAAGTGACCTGCTTCCTTCCTTACTTCCTTCCTTCCACCCTACCTGCCTACCACTATCACCCAGTGTAGTGGTTCTTTCAAATGATTAATCCATCCAAAGCACGCATTCCAGAGGAGACTGCGGCTCTCATGATCTAATCATCTCATCTCTGAACACTGCTGCCTGCACACACGAGCTTCTGGCGATATCTTATATGCAAACCACAGCACCTTCCTTCGCTTGGGTTAGCCCCTTGCAGAGTCAGCAGCACTCACAGCCCAGATCTTTGGCTCTGGGCCTCTGCCTGCGCCTTCTCTCCTTCCCCGCACCCCCCATGCCCTTTAAGCAAGAGGCAGCCCTCAGAGCAGAGCAGAGCAGTAAACCGAGACATACTCTGCTGTGTTCCTGCAAGCTCCTCTTCATTAAATGCTCTGTGCCTGGAAAAGGTGTCTCTCTTTCCCCTTGCCCTTGTCTGCTTCCTCCAAACAGCCACCAAATGGATATTGGACCTGTGCCCTGTACGTGAAGCACTCTGGATAAATAGTCTGAGGGAGGCTGCAGGTCCCAGCACGCTGCCTTTACAGCCTGACGGTACAGCATTTAAAAGAAAAAAAAAAAGATTGTCAGGTCAGTTACTCAATCTTACAGAGCCTCAGCTTTGCCATCTGTAAAATGGAGCTGTGAATAGCATGAAATTCATGAACTTCCATGAGACACTGGTATAAAGCGCAGAGGGACATCCTTAGTCATCCTTAGTGCTAAGTAAAAGTTACTATATTTATTTTTACTTTTATTTATTTATTTAGTTGGCACTGGAGATTGAATTCAAGGACGCTTTACCCTGACCTACAACCCCAGCCCTTTTTAGTATTTTTTATTTTGAGACAGGCTCTTGCTGTGCTGCTGAGGCTGGCCTCACACCTGAGACACTTCTGCTTCAGTTTCCAGCGTGTGAACCACCATGCCTGGCTTGAATGCTACTGTTTTTAATATAAAAATTTAGAAAAAATATTTAATTGTACACAGATATCTCATAGACATTGGCTTTTTTTTTTTTTAAAGAGAGAGGGACAGTGATATGGGGGAAAGAGAGAAACAATTTTATTTAGTTTTTATGTGGCTTCTGTTGCTCCAACACTTTGTCATGTACGTGGTACTTGCTGGGATTCAAACCCGTGTCCTCATACATGCCAGGCAAGCACCATAACCACTGCACAGCTGCACTAGCCCAGACATTGGCTTTTTAAGCAAGCATTCCCTCTTTTAAAATAACAAGGATTGGGCTGGAGCAGTGGCTTGGCGGTTACAGCGCTTGCCTGGCATGCACAAGTACGCGAGTTCGAACTCCTGCACACGTACACAATGAACTCTCAGAGCAATGAAAGCCACATGAAAAACTAAATAAAAAAACTGTTTCTCTCTCTCTCTCTCTCTCTCTCACTGTCCCTCTCTCTCTAAAAGAATAATAAAAAATAAATAAAATAACAAGGATTTACCCTGGGTGTGGTGGTACACACTTATAATCCCAGTGATTTGGGAGGCTGAGACAGGAGGATCACAAGTTTGAGATCAGCCTAGTAACATACTGAGATCTTGTCTCAAAATAATAAATAAAAGGACTGGGAATGGAGCTCAGTAATAAAGTGACCTTGAATTGAATCCCCAGTACCAAAAGAGATAAGATAAAATAAACTAATAAGGATTTTTAATGGTAATGAACAAAGGCCTAATAATAAGTGATATTAGAATATTGTAGAATTTCATGGTTCAATTTTTGGAAGAATTCTAAGTAAATGGCTTCCCAACACTTTAGCAGCAAGGTTACAAGAACTGAGAAGTGACTGTTTCTATTCCGCTAGTGCACAGAAAGAACATAGATTTAGAATACTGGAAATTAGTGATTTCACCAAGGGGACAGGTGTGGCCAGTACACAGTTGTCCCCACCCACCAGGTGAAGCACTGGCTGTTGTCACTACTTGCCTGTGCCAGGCTGTGAGGGGGTGAGGCATGCTGGGGACAATTCTGTGCTGTTCTTCAGGCCTGGGCACTTGTTTGGATAGGGGACAGAGCTTTCCCGCTGGTCTCCAGTCTGCACGTCCATCCACCTAACCTCAATGTACCTCGGCCACCAAGCAATGCTTGTCTGCCTGTGGGATTGCTGGCTCAACATCTGCTCCTCA